>JAFMPE010018774.1:362-16313 GCA_024759925.1 Ficus religiosa | reverse complement strand
TATATATATATATAACACGGAAAATAATTAAAATTAAAAAAAAAATTAAAAACCTTTCTTCTGGGTTAGATAAGTTATGTTTTAGCAGAAGACTAGAGAGAGACCCCAAAAACAGAGGGGAGAAAAAAAGATACGAAAAAATCAATTTTCTTTGGGTAATAATATTTGGTTAATCCAAAATACAGCCACGTTACGCGAACAAACAAACAAACCTATAGAATCGCACTTCTCTCACATATATATTTCATATTTATACATAAATATATATACATAGATAGAGAATTAGAGATCACCCGGAAAAGCCATAAAGCCATAGTAACCCACCAAAATCTTCCCCAACCCAGTCCCTGTCTGACCCTCTTTTATTTATTTATTTTTATAAAATAATATTAGGTCAAAACTCAAAAACCCCCCAAACATAAACCATATAGACCCGAAAACCAGACCATTTCTTTCTTTTTTTTTTTTTTTTTTTTTTTTTTTTTGGGTGCCCCAACCACACGGTCTTTGTTTGTTTCATTTCATTTCATCCAAAATATCGACCTCCTTTTGTTTTTCCATTTTGGACCGAGGACCTGCCCCTGGTCATAGATAACGCACCCACCCCTTTATATATGTGTCTGTATATATATGTATATATATATCACACACACTTCTGTTGTTACTAGGGAAGATTTGAGAGAGAGACATTAGAGAGAGAAAAAGAAAAAAAAAAAGTACCCTTTAGAAAACAAACCCATATCTACCAAACCCAATTTCACCCCCACGAAAAAAAAAAAAAAAAAGACTCTCTCGGTGCATAACTTCCACTTCTCTCCTCTAAAGGTACATTTTACATTACCACCACCACCACCACTTCTTCCTCTTATCTTATATATTTGTGTATGTATCTATCTATGTATCTATCTCTGTAACCTGGCCGAGACACTCCTATGTATGTCACATTTTTTTTTCTTTTTATATATAAATATTTTGTTTTCATTTTTTTTTTTCCTTTCATTTTGCTGACATAGCTCACTGTCTCTTACATTATTAACGCCCCCAAGGGGCAAAAGAATAAACAAATTACTTTTTATTTACTGAGAAATCAGAGCTGTAAACCCTCTTTGATTCCAACTTCTAATTGCCCCAACTTTATTAGGGCTCCTTTTTATTTATTATTTATTATTTATAATATGGGCATTTTATGTTTTTAATTGGTGGGTAGTTTTTATTATTTGTGGATTAAACTAAGAAACATAAAAATGGTCACGATCTGTACTGAACTGCAGATTTTTTTTTTTGGGGGGCTAGGGTTTTTCTTGGTTGTACTGGCAATTAATGTTGGTAATTAAGGGCTTTGATTGATTTTTCTTTAATGGGGTTTTAGTAAATTTAGGGTTTTTGTTCCTGGGATTTGGATTCTATTCTTTCTTGTTAGTTCTAGTTTCTGAGCTTTAGTGGTTTTATTGGTTCTGGTGCGAAGTGTGAACGGTGACCCAGTATGAAAGACTAGCTAGGTTTTTTTTATTTTATTTTTATTTTTTTTATTTTTATTTTTTAATGAAATTTTGAATACCCATGTTAGGACGTAGGACATAAGGTGTACTGGACCAAAAAAAAAAAAAAAAGAACTAGGTTTCATTGGCTGCTAATTTTTATGTCACATAAGTTGTGATTCAAATGCTTTCCTATTTGTATTTCTTCCTTGTCCGGTCTTTGAATTGAAATTATTACTCGAGCTTTCAAATTAAGAACTTTTCGGATTTAAAAACATTTTTGTTTTTCAAATTAATCTTTACCATAAAAAAATATCTATGGAACCAAAAATAGCTTAATAGTAAGTCCACACTTGACTCTATCACGAGGCCCAGAGTTTGAATCCCTTACTCTCAAGTTAAAAAAAAAAAAAAAAAAATCCCAATGGGAGAGAGAAGGGGAAAAAATCTGTTGTTTTTATTGAAATTATTGTACAAGTTTTTATTAAGGTTTTTAATTATTTTATTTTTTGAAATATTGTTGAAGGGGGGGGGGGGGGGGGGGGGGTGTTCAATTCTCTTATGCCCTTAGATACATATAGTATCTTATATTAGATTTAGCATTAACTTGATAGAAATTATTACATAAATGCTTTTTAAAATGTTTTCTAATTTATATGGATATATTGACTTATATTAGTTTTGTTGAAAGTAAAGACAATGGTTATTTCAGCCAGTCAATTAACACAGTAAAAAAAAAAAAAAACAGAAAAGAAAATATAAATTAAGAAAAAGAGTACTGTGTTATAGTCTAATGTGTCACTTCTGTGTGGCAAATTGTTCAAGTATGCTAAGACTTTCATTTCTTATGATCTCCCTTTTATTATTATTATTATTATTTTTTAACTTTCTGTGGCAATGAAAATATAATTTTAACCTTCAAGCAAATCTCTGTCTAGACCTTGTTTTATAAATTGTTGACTTGCCAACTTGATTCAAGTTCAAAGTAATCTTAAGCAAATTAAGTCAGTTGTGTGGTAAATTAAGTAATATCATATCTGGTTCACCGATTTAATGCACCCTATTCCTCAGTTAAATATAATTACAACCAGGCTCTCCATGGTTGAATTGCTCAATGAATTCAAGTTATTTTGTTGCAGTAATTCTAGGTTCTAATAAGTTTCTCTTTTATTGTTAATATTTAGGTTGATATGATGATTCTTTTGACTCTGGTTTAAATATTGTAAACAATTAATTGGACATTTGTGTTTGATGCTTATTATGTGAAAGGTGATCTATTTAAATATGCTCTTTCTTCATCGTAGTAGTGAAATTCTGCAGTGGCCAAAGGTGGATGTAGCTCTTGTATTGAGGGTGAACCGCTATAAATCTCATGTGTGCACTCTTGCCTTTTCGTTCTTTTTATTGTTGCTGTTGCTAGTAAAGGATTTGTCAATTTGGAAGAAACAATCTGATTGCAATATATTTATTTATTTTTTTTATAGATTTGAACAGTAAGGTGGTGGGGAGGAGTAGTCAGTGACAACATAAACTTCATATGGGACTGCAAATTTCGATATAAAAAATCATGGAAGTGCTTCCTTGTTCTGGAGTCCAGTATGGTGGAGAATCTGATTGCTCTCAACAGAGTTCGGGTATTGATCTTACTTATGGTAAAAAACCTAAAGTTGATGGACATGGGCAACAAGTACAATTGACAGAAGTTAGAGTGGATGGCATTTTGCAAAGTGCGGATAGGCCCCAAATGGAAAGACGGGATGGAGTTGAAGGGACAGTTAATGAATTGCGAATTTCGGAAAAACGCTGCAATGGAGCTTGCGATGGGAATTATGATGATGATGACAACGATGACGACGATGATGCTAATGAGCTAGCCTCTGATAACTGTCATATTGTTGTGGATACCATCGAGGGTGATTTACCAAACAGCATTAGAGAAGGAGAGTCATCTTTTGCAGAGCCGACATGGCTAGAAGGGGATGAATCAGTGGCATTGTGGGTCAAGGTACTGTTAATTTCCATCAGTTTCAAAAAGTTGATGAAATATTAAGTGCACCTTGCAAAATGAGATTGCCTTTTCCAGTCTTTAGTCTGTACTAGATACTGGTTCTGCATTGTTTTCTTTCTGTAATCTTGTTGATTTTTTTGGTTTGTTATTCTGTTTTCCATTTTGGTTGAGGCTTATGATGATAGAGTTTGATACCGGCCTCCACTTTTATTTCTTAATTAATCAGTTAAACAATGTTGAAAAAAGAAAAAAGGTGGAGAATGATAAAGCTTTCTTTTCTTTTCTTTTTTTTCAAATACTTTCTTACTTTGCTGTTACGCCAAGTATAGTGGAGAGGAAAGTGGCAAACAGGAATCAGATGTGCAAGGGCTGACTGGCCATTATCTACTTTGAGAGCAAAACCTACACATGATAGGAAGAAGTATTTTGTTATATTTTTCCCGCACACCAAGAATTATTCCTGGGCAGACATGCTACTTGTTCGTTCCATCGATGAATACCCTCACCCTATTGCTTATAAGACACACAAAATTGGACTGAAAATGGTTAAAGACTTGACAGTTGCGCGGCGTTTTATCATGCAAAAGTTAGCCGTTGGTATGTTAAATGTTGTTGACCAATTCCACGCTGAGGTATGTGATTCGATGCTCACTTCTTTCCCAGCTACCTTTTCAGTGATTGCGTTAGTTGTGTTTATATGCTTTAATTGTTACATTTTTGTATGCATGATCATGCTTAGGCCTTGATAGAGACTGCGCGAGATTTGGTAGTGTGGAAGGAGTTTGCTATGGAGGTGTCTCGGTGTAACGGTTATCCCGATCTTGGAAGGATGCTTCTGAAGCTGCAGAATGTAAACTCGCAGACTTGGTGATAGCTCTAGAACTAGGTTTCAAATTAGGTCAAAATGTGAAGTGTCTGAGTTCTGTTCTTGAAAAGTCAAATGTTGTGCTATTTTGCTATTTTTTCTTTGTTTAGTGGTTAAAGAAACTATTTTTTTTCCCCTTCCTATGCAGATGATATTGAAGCGTTACATGAATTCCGACTGGCTACGGATTTCATTTAGTTCTTGGGTTCAGAGGTGTCAGAATGCATATAGTGCAGAATCTGTTGAAATGCTGAAGGAGGTATGCATATTTTTCCCATATATACGGAATCGATGTTGTAACAAACTTTCTCCGACTCCTACTAATTGAATGGACTGAAAAATCTTAACATACAATATTTTTCCCAAGCTTTTGGTTGATTCTTTTTGCCGTTTCTGGTCCAGGAGTTGTTTGATTCTATTCTGTGGAATGAAGTCCACTCTCTGAGGGATTCATCAGTCCAACCTATGTTGGGCTCCGAGTGGAAAACTTGGAAGCATGAAGTCATGAAGTGGTTTTCAACATCTCATCCGGTAAACGGTGGTGGAGAGCGACAACAACAAAGTAGTGATGGTCCCCTGAGCACAAGTCCGCAAGTTAGCAGGAAAAGGCCCAAGCTTGAAGTTCGTCGTGCCGAGCCACATGCTTTCCAAGCAGATAGTAGGGATTCTAATCAATCTGGAACGCTTGAAATTGACTCTGAATTCTTCAACAATAGAGATGCTGTAAATGCCAATACATTAACATCGGAGTCTCGTAGTGAGGAAGATTTCAAAAAGGTAGCTGCTGTACCAACAGACTCACCTGGTGATGTGGCTGATAAATGGAACAAAATCATAGTTGAAGCAGAAAATGGTACGGCCGGACAAACAAAGGATGTTGAAATGACACCAGTGGATCGAGTGACTTCTACAAAAGCTTTAGAATATGGGAGTAAGAATCGCCAATGCATTGCTTATATTGAATCTAAAGGAAGGCAGTGTGTGAGGTGGGCTAATGATGGTGATGTTTACTGTTGTGTCCATTTATCATCTCGTTTCACGGGAAACTCTGCAAGATCAGAAGGGACTGTCTCCAATGATACACCAATGTGTGAAGGGACAACTGTTCTTGGTACAAAATGTAAGCATCGGTCTTTACCTGGGTCCTCATTTTGTAAGAAACACAGACCGAAGATTGATACGAAGAATTCAAATTTTTCAGAGAATCCACTCAAGAGAAAGTATGAAGAGAGCAATCATAGTCTAGAAAGCATGCACGGCAAAGAGCTAGTGTTGTTAGGAGATGTTGCGAGTCCACTCGAAGTGGATCCCATCTCCGTCATGGACAGTGAGGCCTTGCATGGAAGAAGCAACTTGGTTGAGAAGCCTGAGCTTCTTGCTATAGAATATAATAACACAGAGGCTTTGCATTGTATAGGTTCCTGCTTGCGTGATAACATTATCCCTTGTCTGGAAAGTCCAAAGCGTCACTCGTTATACTGTGAAAAGCACCTTCCAAGCTGGCTTAAACGTGCAAGGAATGGTAAGAGTAGGATAGTATCAAAAGAAGTTTTCGTAGACCTTTTGAGGGATTGCCATTCACAGGACCAAAAGGTTCAATTACATCAGGCGTGCGAGCTGTTTTACAGGCTTTTCAAAAGTATATTATCCCTGAGAAACCCAGTACCGAAGGAAGTTCAGTTTCAATGGGCTCTATCTGAAGCTTCTAAAGATTTTGGTGTTGGGGAATTCTTCATGAAATTGGTTTGCAATGAAAAGGAGAGACTGAGAAGGATTTGGGGCTTTAGCGCCAACGAAGATGCTCAGGTTTCGACGCAGATTTCCTCCTCCGTCGTGGAAGAACCAGCCCAATTGCCATGGGTGGGTGATGATAGCCAGGAACAGGATGGTGACAAAGCCATTAAGTGCAAAATTTGCTCACAGGAGTTTTTGGATGACCAAGCACTTGGCAACCACTGGATGGAGAACCATAAAAAGGAAGCACAATGGCTGTTCCGAGGTTATGCTTGTGCTATCTGTCTCGATTCTTTTACCAATAAGAAAGTCCTGGAAACTCACGTGCAGGAGAGACACCACGTGCAGTTTGTTGAGCAGTGCATGCTTCTGCAGTGTATTCCGTGTGGCAGCCATTTTGGGAACCCTGATGAGTTATGGTTGCATGTGCTCTCAGCTCATCCGGTTGATTTCAGGCTTTCGAAAGCAGCTCAACAGACTCTGCTAACTGGTGAGGAGTCTTCTCCAAAGCCTGAGCCGAAACGTTTGGTTTCTGTGGAGAATAATAACTCTCAGAAGTTAAGTGGTTCCCGGAGATTTATTTGCAGGTTTTGCGGGTTGAAGTTTGATTTACTTCCTGATCTCGGTCGCCACCACCAAGCTGCTCATATGGGGCCAAGTTTAGTCACCTCTAGACCAGCAAAGAGGGGGGTGCGTTATTATGCCTATAGGTTAAAATCTGGCAGACTCAGCCGTCCTAGATTAAAGAAAAGTTTGGCTGCAGCATCATATAGAATAAGGAACAGAGTGACTGATAATATCAAGAAACGCATCCAGGCATCGAAGTCAATTAGCACAGGGGGAATAGGTGCACTGCCTCATGTGACTCCCGAGGCAGAAAGTCTTGGCAGGATGGTGGAATCTCAATGCTCATCTGTGGCAAAAATTTTGTTTTCCGAGATGCAGAAGACAAAACCTCGACCCAACAACTCCGAGATTTTATCCGTAGCTCGTTCCACTTGCTGCAAGATTGGCCTTAAAAACACACTAGAGGATAAATATGGTGTATTGCCAGAGCGTTTGTATCTAAAGGCAGCGAAACTCTGTAGTGAACATAATGTTTTCTTGAATTGGCATCAAGATGGGTTCATTTGTCCTAAGGGATGCAAAGCATTCAAGGATTCACACTTCCTGTCAACCTTGAAGCCTCTTACAGACGGTGTTCTAGGCCACAGATCAGCATGTTCGCCTGAACCCATGGATGACAAATGGCAGGTGGATGAGTGCCACTATATCATAAATTTAGGCGACTTGAGACAAAGATCTGTGCAAAATGGCAATGTACTTTTTGCTGATTTAAGTTGTGGGCTGGAATCGGTTCCAGTGGCCTGTGTAGCAGATAATGGTCTCTCAGATTCTGATTCTAGACATATGCCATGGAAGAACTTTACCTATATTACGAAGCCCAAGCTTGACCATATGCCCTCTCTTTTTACACAGGTTGCTTTTTTCTTTTTTAGTATTGATATTTGACCACTCTCTCTCTCTCACACAAACACACACACACACACACGTCCCTTTTGCTTTAAAATCTATGCGTGTGCTTGTGAATATCATTTGCATTTTTTGCGCAACTAAATTTATAATTGTGTCGTCCCTATATTTTCAGAGTTTCCAGCTGGGGTGCGCCTGCTCGCATCCAACGTGCTGTCCTGAAACATGTGATCACGTGTACCTCTTTGATACTGACTTTGATGATGCAAAAGACATTTATGTGAAATCCATGCGTGGTAGGTTCCCATATGATGATAAAGGCCGAATTATCCTTGAGGTGAGTAATTTATTCATTAATCGCTGATAGGAACCAGAGGAAACTCGTACAAGAACACACAAAATGCACTAGAAACTGAAGAAAGTATCCGTTTATTGATGAAAGCAGGAAAGAATAGCCTAGGGTAGATTACAGAAATACCTAAAGCAGTAGTTATTCGAGAGACTACTTGCTCTCCATTTTCTTGGCTCACCAAGACTTTTCCCAACTAGTTTCCCAATAATCCCATCACTAACTAGTAATTCCCTTCTAACGATCTACTAACAGCAACCCTGCTAATCAGTTACAACAACTAACGCAAGTCTTATCAAATCCCATATGACGACAAAGACCGGCAGTTTACTGAGTTCTCACAAATTTTGCAGGAAGGCTACCTTGTTTACGAGTGCAATCAGATGTGTAGCTGCCCCAAAACCTGTCCAAATAGAGTTTTGCAGAATGGAGTTCGAGTGAAGCTGGAAGTCTTTAAAACAGAGAAAAAGGTAAATCTTTCAGTTCTATTATTGTTTGCTGGAGACTCTGTTTGACTTCTATACACTGATGATGATCGCAGGGATGGGCAGTCAGAGCTGGTGAAGCAATCATGCGTGGAACATTTGTGTGTGAGTACTTAGGCGAGGTTTTAGATGAGGAGGAAGCAAACACAAGGCGCAAAAGGTTTCGTGTTTCTTTCTTGATAGACGCAACAATTCTTTTTCTTTTTTCAAAATTTTTAATTTGTTCGAGCTCATTATTTTGAGTGATACACTTATATCCCATGTCCTCGCTATTCTTGATTGTTCATTTATTTAATTAAAATTTCCAACTCACATAGCCCTATTTTTAATACAGGACTAAAATATGAGTATATATAGGTCTGCGAACGTTGTTATGAAATCTAATTTCTAGTTTCCAATACTAAACTGTAAATGTGATCTCTTTTTCGAGTAAAGAACTCTTAACATTAAGCATGAAACCTTTTCGAGACTACAAATTTGGTGTGTTAGTGTGGTTTCTTTGATGTAATGCTTCTTTCCACCCACTTTCTGATGTCCTATTGGTATGGATGCATGCCGGTAAACAGTCCATGCAGCCTAGATTTCATTAAATTTGAAGGGTATTGGTGTCCATGTGATAGACTACTGGCTATGCCGTACTTTTACACTGGTCTTTGTCGATTAACAGGTATGGAAAAGAAGGCTGCGGCTATTTATTTGAAATCGATTCTCATGTCAATGATATGAGTAGATTGATCGAAGGCCAGTCCCGTTATACAATTGATGCCTCAAAATATGGAAACGTTTCACGGTTCATCAATCACAGGTGAGAAAATATACTTCTCATTAGGAGAATTATTTAAGCAGGATTGTACTCATTATTCGATCTGGCTAGGCTTTCCATTTGTTTGCATTTGAGGGTCATCATCTATTTAATGAGATAAAGCTGTCTCTAATTTTTCTTTCTTAGGCTTGTTAATTTGCTATTCATTTACTCCTCAAATCTGTCATTTTCTGTAGTTGCTTGCCAAATCTTGCGAGTCACCAAGTCCTTGTGGAAAGCATGGATTGTCACCGTTCACATATAGGTCTATATGCGAGTCGAGATGTAAGAATCTCTCACTCCCCTCCTTGATTGATCTTCCATACGTGTACACACTTTGGATGATTGGCATGTACCTTCTCCAATAGCGTTTCCTTACAATATTTTCTCCTCGAGTAATGGCACGTGCTTCGGTTATTAAAAACGTAGTCCTAGATTGTGCTTTAAAGTAGCTATTCCATTTTTCATTTCATTTTTACTAATGTTTGAGCAGATATCATTGGGTGAAGAATTAACATTTGACTATCGGTATAAATTGCTTCCTGGAGAAGGATACTCTTGCCAATGTGGAGCTTCTGTATGTCGTGGTCGCCTATATTAAACCTTCTAAGGTGTACAGAGTTTCGTGCTTGCATCTTTTTCATGGACGTAGGAGATTTTGTAGCGGGAATTCCTTTCTGTGGTCGAATGGAAAAATCTTCTAGTCATATTGCCATCAAACAGTTGATAGTTCAATTCGAGGCATTTGCTTGTATTGTGCCAAGCCATGGCTTGATCACAGGCAATGGAAATTTTGATCAGTGGTCCTCTTCTGGCATGGTATGCGACCTTTGCCTGAAGTAGATCCATCAAGGATTTTTCTTCTTCTTTTTTTTTTTTTTCCACCTTGGCCCAGGTTTCTTCGAAGAAACGAGGTTGGAATTCCTTCTATCTCCTCCTTTTTACTTTTTTCTTTCCTTTAGATGAAGTATTTGGTAATGTTGAAACCATCCTGAACTAGTGAAATGCAGATTTTTTTTGTTTTTTTTTTTTTTTAATCAGCCAAAGTTCCTTGAAGTTGTCTGATGATAAATGCTTATTACTTGGCCATAAGTTTTAAAGTAGTTTCTGTTGAAATGTGCCGCCAAAGATATCAGTGCCTAACGTCTCACTTGCTCTCAACGTGTTAGTTTTCGCATATTTTGGCTATGCAGCTGTTGGTTGGCAGAATTATGGAAGTAACAACGCGTTTACCATATTTAGAAATTTGTTACTTGTAGCGGAAGCTGTATGTTGTTGGTAATAAGTTCTCTCTTTGTCAATATACTTTGATATGCCGATGAAACTCTCATTTATTGAATAAAAGGAACTCCACTCTATTTGCATAAATATCAGTAAATGAGGTTTCCATTGTGTTCTTTCAACATCGCTTCTTTGAACTCTCATTTCATGCCTATCCATAAACAAAGGCAAAACTCGGATGACAAATACACAGGGTGCTTCATACTATAGAGAGATAACCTACTAGTAGTGCATGTTTTTAAATGTCAGATCTGCTCAAAATCATATTAAAATAAAAAGTACATATATGTGTATATATGTATGCAGAATAGACATAATCTTATATAGATTTGACGGTTAAAAACAAAATTTCATCGGCAACATGTGTGTGTGTTTATACATGCCGTCGAATCCTCATGAACACATGGAGGGATTCATGTCTTTTGCCTCGTATCTCTATTCTGCCTCATTGGTGTTGGTTGGGAAGCATGGAAAGAGAGGACCACTCTGTCTGTCTCACTGAAGAAACAAAGAAAAGGTAGAATAAGGCTAAAAGTGACCAAGAGACCATGGCACATGGGCTTGTGGGTCTGAGTGATCAAATTTTCAAGTCCACTTCAAAGGCGTGCTAAAGCTCGTCTTAGCTTTGGCGGATTTGCCTCAAAAATATTTTGCGTCACATGCATTATTTTGTGTTATGTATATACAAGAATTTGGAACTCTTTCTTCTGATCAAATAACAGAACACTGTTTGTTTGTTTGTTTTTTAGTTTTTTTTTTTTTTTCCAGACTGTCACTGTCTAAGCTTATTGTATCTGTGCTTCCACATGTCCATACGCTATCTCAGGTCTCACATCTTTTTTTCATTACTTTAGAAAAAGAAACAAAAAGAAAAAACAAAAAAAGGAAAACCAGAAAATTTTTATTTCAAATTATTACGGTTGTGGGACATGGGTCTTGGAGCCTGGACAGAACTATACTTATAAGTTATAAGGAATGCGTCGCGTAATCTAGTTTTCAGTTATTAGTTGAAGGTTAAAATTGATCTGAATTGTTAAGAGTTGAATAGCTATTTAATTAGGTGGTATCTAATAATTAACTTTTAACTGTCTAAATTGATCTAATTACATTATCCAATACCTGAAAAAATGAACTATAACTGTTGGTTCTGTCCTACTAAATTTACCATAATTTCCAAGGTAGCAACTGTAGGAAATCATTCAACCATGTCCACACAAGAGCCTCTAATAATGAGCTCAGCTGTGTGTTTTACATGATTAGCCAGCATGAGGTCTTAACTCAATTGGCTCTAGACTTTTGACTTGCAAGTAAGAGTTAGGCAGAAAAAGCTTTACTCATTGCCTTGAAAACTTGTAGGTTTGGTTGAATTAATGAAGAGGTTTGGTTGAAGAAAAAAATGGTTCAACATCTTGATATGCAATTTTATTCAATCAATCAAAATCCACAATAATAAGAGCTTTGTCCTATATGGGATTGAAACATTTCAATCATTTGTTCAACTAAAAGATCTTCTACATTGTGTAGTAGTAATCACTTATTATGCCACATGACAGGTGGGTTAGTTTAGGATTTGGATTATGAAACCAAAAAAAAAAAAAACAAAATAAAAAATAAAGAGAGAGAGAGAGAGAGAGAGAGATATTTAATTAGACCATTGAAATGCTTTTTAGGGCATGAGAAGAGATTCTATTCTAGTGGGCCTAGTTTACAGCAAGGCCATATCACACTGGATTTTCTTTTCTTTGTGGCTCTGATGATGGAAAGAAAACGTTCTCTCTACACTCTTTTTTTCCTTTTCTTAATAAATTACTTGTCGGATCCCTAATTTTTTTTTTTTATGAAGTTGTGATTTGATCCAAACTTTTTCTGTATGGTTAAAAGATCTTTAAACTCTTTAAAATAGTACAAAATGATCCTTTTTTTTTTTCTTTTTTTTCTTTTTGGGGTAATAGACGCTATAAATTTAAATAAATATAACGGGAATCCTACATGATTTACTAATTAAGAGTAATTAAGAAAAAAAATTATATAATTCAACTTATATGTTCCATGCACATAATTTATTCAATCCAATTTTTTTTTTTTAATCTTAGTTAAAATGGACCAATTGGCACTTTTTAAAAAGAGTTTAAAAACTTTTTAGAAAAAAAAAAAAATTGGAGGCGAAATCATAACTTTGTAAAATGGTTATGGACTAATTGAGAAATATACCCTTTTTCTTGTTTGTTTATTTATTTTCGCAAGTTAGCATCATTTTATGTTTGTGACCTCTATTATTGCACTTACCAAGCCACTATTTTGAAACTGTCCTTAGATCATAGTAAAAGCACAAAACCCAAAAGATATCAAAAGAGGGGGGACCAAGTCAAAAGATTTTTCAAAACAAAAAAACTTTGATAGTTGGTCTACCTACTACTATTTACCAATCCTCACCTCTTGTGTGATTTTTTTTTTTCTTGTGTGAAGTTGTGCCCCTTTGATTGTGGTGATGTTGTTTTTGCTCTTTTTAAAAAGCCAAGTAGGAAGCAAGAATAAGCAAAGGAGAAGGAAGAAAAGAAAGAAAAGAAAAGAAAGGAAAGAAAGTAAAAAAGAAAGATGGTTGGTATGGGTTTTTCGGAGGGTGAATCTAAAATGATTGCTTTGGCCTTTGTTCTAAATTTGGTATGAAACGGACCCACCTAAAGTTTTGATTAAGATAAGAATTGGCTTTTTTAGAGATGAAAATCGACAATTGATAAAACATGCTTGAAACAACAGCAAGTGGTTAAGCTCTGTTGTGTTGTATGTAATATGAAAAGAAAAGGAGAAAAAAGAGAGGAAGAAAATAGGTATGAAAATATACATTATCGATAAGATTTGCGTTTGATATACGGGTTTGAATTAAGTTTTTTAGATTGGATCTGAGTTGAATCGTTATGTATTTGGTTCTTGGGTTTGATTGACTTGAGCTAAAAAATGTAAAACTTCAAATGTGTTTGGAAAGAAAAATAATATAAAGCTTGTTTCGTTCGTCTCGAAATTTTATGTAATTTTTAAAAAATGTATATCCTATATGAACTTGTATATGCAAAATTATACACTTTTAAAATTAAGTTACAAAGTTGTAATAATAAACTGTAAATAATTGAAATTGAAAAAGACAATTGCATTTGAATGCAACTAGTGCATGAAATGCTTGTTTAGTTTTAAATGTTATATCAATTTAAAGTCATATTAGATTTAAAAATTTGTAAAGAATTATGAAAATTGATAATTAAAAATCGTGTCCTATTGGTAATTTTTTTTTCTCCCTACATTGTGGCTTAAATTCTTCAAAACATAACAACCCACCATGGGGAATAAGATTATAAAGAAAAAATTTCGAAAATAACCCTTTAACTAAACATGATTGAATTTTTTTTTTTATCCTTTCATAATTTTATTTGGATTTTTGATCCTCCACAGTCTACACTTATCTAATTGAAAGTTAAAAAAATTGAAACCATTATAGCTGGGATAATAATCTAAAGATGTGTTTTTTGAAAGACAATTCTATAAATTACTCTATTTTAAAATCTATTAAATATGCTTTGCAATAAAGTAGGTTAATTGGCTGGACACCCACCTTATGACAGCTTTGAAAAATTAATGGTAGGGTTATGCGTTGGAATTCTAAATATTGGGCTTGATTTTGATGCGAGGTGCATCTTAATACATTATTTTCTATTTATGTTTTGTGTTTTAAGAAATCAACAAGCCCCCAAAAGAAAAGAAAAGGAAAAAAAAAAAAAAAGAGAGAGAGAGAGAGAGAGAGAGAAATCATAAAAAATAAAAAAAAATAAAATGAAAAGGGTAAAGTTGGTGTGTAGTAGAAGCAACTCTTTCCTTGGGGTATGATGTTGTGAATTGTGACAATAAAACAACTCATTTATTCATTTATTCTTAAAAAAAAAATATGAATGAAATCATGGAATCTCATTTCTATGACTATTCTATTCCCCACTCCACATGAGTTGGCAGTGTCCTTTTTTTTCTTTTTTTCCTTTTAATTTTTTTAAATTCCTTTTCTAGTCTCTCTCTATTCGAACTTGATAGAAAACAATTATTAGAAGTGTCTCCTTAATTTTTTTTTTTTTATACATACAGTTTTTTGTATTTAACGCACGCTTTTTAATGCTGATTCGAAAATAACAATTATATGTATAATTTAATGCCTTGAAAGGAATTTTTAAGCAATTAAAACAAAAGAAAAAGAAAAAAAAGGGAACATTAGAATTTTGAGAAGCAAAGAGTATGCCAAATACATTTTTTTGGAAAATCTCAAACAACAAAATAAATATGTACTCTGGCTTTTGGTCATCCCATCGTTTTCCTACTTTCAAACTTTATTCTAAAACTAATAACGTGCAATTCTTTCCTAAAATACCCTCCCCTTCTACCGTCAAGGGCCCAATTTATGAAAAGACCAAAAGTGTATTTTCGTAATTTTACAAGCTAACACTCCTATAATGGCGATGGTTGTTTGTAGTTTAATGGCCTAGGAAATCCAGCAACGGTCCTCAAAAGCAACGGCGACATTATATTTAAAAAAAAAAAAAAAAAAAAAAAACAGCTAAGAAACTGTGGAAAGAGACTGAAAGTCCCAATAATTTAAACGGGAGTTTTACAAGGGGGTATTCAGTGAATGAGTTTAGTTTAAGATTTTTAAGTTTCAATAGTAATTTTTTAGAAAAGATAAAAAAAACTTTTTCAGAAAAGACAAAAAACTTTTTCAGAAAAAGATAAAAATCATGATGAAAAAAGTACAATTTAGTGTAAAATGAACTTGTAAACAAACAAGAGATCCTATTTTAAACTTTTAAATTTATATACATTTATATTATTTTGATGGCATTTTAATTACATAAAACATTCATAAACATACTACACAACTAAAGATTTTATTATTTTAGTTGTTAGATTAATTTTTTAACTATTTGATTTATGATTATTTACGTTAAAATATTACAAAATTAACCTATAATTTTGTTTTTTTTTAACTTGATGGTATGAAATTTGAACTCTACATTTCATGGTAGAATCAAATATAAAATTATTATTAGACCGTACATGTAATCACAAATCAACTTATAATTAAAAACCACATTACATGACAAGAAAGGGGGAAAAAAAAAAGTTCGTGCCATAGGTTTTTATTTTCCTAAAAAAAAAAAACTGACAAAAAAATGACGAGATAAAAACGAGTCAAGTTAACATTCGTTTGGTTGAAGTATAAAAGCGTTTCATCATTGCATTGATTTCCACAATTAGTGAAGTGCAAACATAAATATTTTATGATTTCATAACAATTTGATCCAAATACAAATACTGGGCTCCAATTAAAAGAAAATTTTCTTATTTTAAATAATTTTTTTTATTTTCACAATAAAATCATGTTTAGATGTGTAAAAAATTTTATTCTTAATATCAAAAAATTATTTAAATTGAAAAAAAAAAT
>JAFMPE010018663.1:4416-20369 GCA_024759925.1 Ficus religiosa | reverse complement strand
CAAACGGTCGAAAAAAATCACACGAAATTGTACTTGTGTAATTGTAAATCAATCTAAAAAAAATCTTAACATAATTATGTAAAAAATACACAATCTAGTCAAACGGGCATTTTGTCGAACATGTAATATGTAAAAGCATAAATCACAAAATCAACACTTTTTTTTCCTGATAACAATCCAAACCTAATCCTCACCCAAACAATTCAAATCAATCTAAAACTCAAAGTGAACCCAAACACGTAAAAAGTCACGCAATATAATCAAACGGGCATTTTGTCGAACATGTAATATGCAAAAATATCATAAACACATTCAAAAAAATTTTCAAGAAAACAATCATCCAAAATCACAAACAGAGTCAACCATAACCCAAAATCACGTTTACAATCAACCAAATGAACTTCCATAATATGTGTGGTGCAAGAGAGAGCAAGAGAGAGAGAGACTTACCAAGTACACAGCCGTGGGTGTGGTCGGCTTCGTAGCGGGGTAGTCAGCGGAGGATGAGTTTCAAGGAAGAGATTGGAGGGAGGAGTCGCGGCGGTGAATAGAGGCGAGAAAGAAAGGGAGAGGACCGAGAAGGAATTAGTGGTGGAGTCGCGGCCGGCAGAGCTAAGAGGCGACGGAGAAAGGGAGAGGTTGAGAGAGAATGGAGGCGAGGTAGGAGAGAAAATGGAAGGAGGGGTCATGGCGGAGTAAATGGGTTTCGAAGGAGAGTTTGAAGAGATGAGAGTGAAAGAGGCGCGATAGTGAAATTGTCGAGGGAATGAGAGTTTTTTTTTTTTTTTTTTTTTTTTTTTTTTTTTTTTTTTACATATAAGTGGCGGATTCAAGCTACATTTAGAAAAAAAAAATTAATTTAAAAATGTACCACATACCACGACGGTTTTTGACAAAAACCGTCGTGGTATGTCGTAGTTTTTTTAATTATTATTTAAAAAAAAAGTGGCGGATTCACGCGAAATTTTGAAAAAACAAATTTTTTAAAATACAAGACATACCACGACGGTTTTTCGGAAATGGTCATGGAAAGCCTAAGCTATCGTGGAAGCGCTTAGGCTTCAACCATCGTGGAAGCACTTGACAACCACGACGGTTTTCAGAAACCATATTCCGTGCTGTGTTTTTGGCGTACTTTTCACGATCGTTTTTTAAAAATGGTCTTGAAAACTCCGTCATGGAATCTGCATTTTGTAGTAGTGATATAACTAAAATTATCGCTACTTTACATATGTTTTCATAGTTTATAATGAGAGATAAAGATGATACGCGTATGTATGTATCTGTCTGTATATTTTCATAGCTGCCCATAGAGATATATATAGTTACAAATTCATATATGACATCGACTATATTTTCTAATGTCAGAATTTACATGTCATGTTTCCAATAAGAGGGTAACTTTAGTGAATGGTTTTGGTTTTGGGATGTATTTTATAGTTGTTTTCATCTTGACTTTTTTGTATTTTTATTTATTCTTAATTAACTGAAATTGAGAGTTTAGTAGGAGATGAGATTGCTAACGAGTGCTAATATAGTTGGAATATGTCAGTTATATATCCTTAACACTAGCTGTTCGTTCTGGTCGTTATATAAAAAAATATATATATATGTACGTAGACACTTTTAACATGAAATTTTTTTTTTTTTTCAATATAACAGTTACTATTACGTCTTGTTTATTTACATATGATCCTCAAATGAAACTGTTGCAGGAAAACGTGGATAAAGCGGTTAAAAAGCTTAAAGAAAAAGGTTTCCAAGTGATGGGCGTTGTCTGTCATGTGTCAAATGCACAGCAAAGGAAAAATCTTTTGGACGCGACTCTTCAGGTAAAAAGTCTATAATTATTAGCATTTAGTCTATTAATACCTTTGTGATAGATCTGTCTATGAGTTGGCATGTATTTATCAGCATTCAGTTTATATCTATAAAAATAATCCCGTTTATTTCAATTATTTGAAAATATTTGTGATATTTTTACTTCCATTGACTATTTAAATAGATGTTCGGGAGCAAAATATTTAAAATGCCATTCGAATAGTGTGAAATGGTGCATTGGATCATTGAAGAAGAAAATGAAATGGTGCTCTCCCATAAATTTGCTTCATTTGAATATTATGCAATAGTGGCATTTGGGCTTTTTTTAATTAAAAAGAATTCCCTCTCTTCTATCTAAGCTTCGAAATGACATAAATTTTTTGTTTCAAATTTGACTAATTATGATTCTTTTTTCTATGTGTTCATCTTGGAAAAAATTAAGAACATAACATCATCTACAACCCTATCAAAAAACATCTATAACCCTATCAAAAAATTTCATGGATTTTAGATTTGTTAAAATTGTTTTCACTATTTATCAAAACACATTTGAATACTCAGTTCAAATATTTGTTCCTTTTGCAAACATCTGAATATCATTTCAAATAATAATTTAAATATTTATATAAAAAATGTTACTATTCGAATCACTCCTCCATATATGCTTGTGTTGAAAGGATAACCGGATAATTAATAATATGTGGACTTATAATTGCAACTTAAGGTGATCCCAAAATATAAAGTCAACATCAGAGACTAGTATAGAAAGTACTGTCCTTTTTGGGAAAATACTCCGTTGAACAATAAGCAATTTATTACTTCCTGGCAGGATGGATGGATTGACAAATGTTACACCTTCTTTAGCTTCTTCTTTCTTCCATCTAGATTTAAATATCGTGGAATTCCCGTAAGACTTCTACTCCAGCTTTGGCTGTGGTAGAATTGGGTTGATGATGTCTTGGGTGGAGCCTGGGTTGACAACTGAAAAAAACTGGTTAAAAGCTCATCGCTTTCTTGCCATATTCAAAGAAGTTTATCTCACCTGTAGGGTTGAAATTGTGACGATAATAAGACCACCACCAGAGTCATTCTTTTGCTTATAAAAAAAAAAAACAATTTATTACTTGGGCCTTTCCTACTAAAATAAATAAATAAATAAATAAATAAAATAAGCAGTTTATTACTTGAGATACACAAAGGAGTAACACATAGTTTTTTTTTCATGGACAAATCAATCACAAAAACTTCAGAAGTAAGATCATAATGAACTCATAAATAGACACCACTAAATTACAACTTTTAGACAATTGCTTATTGGAAGAGAATTCATGACACATATGAACTTCCGTCAATGTGCAACTCGCCGAGTGGCTACCAGTTTTTTTGGTATACACACAATAAGTGCTACATTGACGGGAAGTGGGGAACTTCAGTGACATATAAGTGTCACGAGTTATTTTACAATCAGTAATTACTTAAAAGTTGTAACTTAGTAGGATATTCCACTCATAGATCTATTATGTGATCCTGTTTCTGAAAGTCTTGTAATTGATTGATTTCGTGGGAAAAAACTGTGTTACTCCTTTGGTATACAAATAATAATAATAATAATAATAAGCAATCTATTACATTTCCTTTTCGAATATAGTAATGTCCTTTTTTTTAAAAATGGCATTACCTAAAAGAAATTACTTAATGTCTGGGAACGCATGCATGAGATAAGAATAATTTTAGAAAATAAAATAATACGACGATATGTCGATTTTCGATGAATACATTATAAGGATATATATATACACACACACAAAAGTGTGAAAATAACATATGAAATATGTTATTATATTTTGTACTCTAACACATAATATTGTTTTTAATAATTTACCTGTCAAATTCATAAAATTTAACTTTGAATATTAACATTATTTAAAAATGACATAATTAAAATCATGAAATAAGAAAGTTAAGGTATCAATCAATAAGAGAAAAAAATATCAACTGTTATGTCACTAAGGATAACAAATACCAAACTTAGCATTATATATAGCATTTATATTAGGAAAATTAGGGTGGATGGTCTAGATTTATTATCTAATCTAATAGATAGCCTAACTTCTTTTTAATTAGTTAAATGGCCTAATGTTTATATTTTGTTTAATTAATTTTCATTTTCCCCAAACACCCCCCCTCTCTCTCTCCTTTCTCTCCCAACTTTCTTTTTCTCCCTCTGCCCATTTCTCCCTTGGCCGTCGTTGTGTTTTTCTTCGTGTTTGTTCGATTTTAGTTCATTTTTTGAAATTCAATTGAAATCTGAAAGTTTGTTTTTGTTTTTCATTTGCATTTTTTTATTTTTTTGTGAATTTTGATTTTAACCTATGTTTTATACAAGATTATTGGCTTATCCTTTTATTTTTGCTTGTTTCATTTTCTCTTCACTTTGGTTTCTGTGATTTTCTGGGTTTTTGTACATCAATTTTGGAAAAAAAAAAGTGTTTCAATATATTTTTTTTCAATATTATGTGTTTTCTCGTGTTTTGATATGTTTTAAGTCAATCAATGATTGACTGAGGGTCAATTAATGATTGATCATTAGTTAATCAGTGATTAACTCTCATCTTGGGCTCCTCCAAAATTGATATCATTTTACTTTCGTTTAGTCACTGATTATGCTAGTGTCAATCATTGATTGACCTCTAGTTAATCAGTGATTAACTAGAGTCAATCAATGACTGATCATTAGTTAATCAGTAATTAACCAATGATCAACCATTGATTTGTTTGTCGTCAATTATTGTAGTCTTCGTCAATTAGTGATTGACTACAAAAATTTGTGAGTTATATTTTCATATTCAATTATTTACCGATAGTCAATTAATGATTGACCGATAATCAATCAGTGACTGACCGTAGTCAATTAATGATTTATCAATAGTCAATCAATAACTAACCAACGGTCAATCTGATCAATCACTACCATTTACAAAATTGATTAACCATTCTAAGAAAAAAATACATTTTAGCTAATTTTTAAAAACTTAAGCTATTTAACTAATTTTTAGAAACTTTAGCCGTTTATTAAAAAACTTATTTAAAAAATGGCTATTTAACTATAAACCCCTTTATATTAGAGAATGATTTTCCAACCCAAAATATTAACATTAGTATTGTTGATGGTGAACATTGTCCAACCACTAAATCTAAGAATTTGCTCATAACCTAGTCACGAATGATCTTATGTGTAAATTAAGAGTAAATAAAGTGCAAAAAAGTGGCGGAGACAAGAATTTATAGAGATTCACCTTCTAAGAAATGATTATGTCCTCATTGATTTTAAAGTGCTTACACTATTTTGATCAATTTACAACTGGGATTATATTTTTCAAAAAGTGATTAAGGTTCCCTAAGAACGAAAATGCCTATTTACAACCATATAAGATATATATAATTATTTGTATATTTAGATTTAAGTAAGAAATATTCAAATAAATATTAATGATAATTATTTGATAGTTTGCCTATCCAGATTTTTTGTATATTTGGATTTTAGTAGAAATATTCAAATAAATATTAATGATAGTTATTCGATGGTTTGCCTATCCAGATTCTTATCTCCCTTAACTCCGTTTGAATTTCACTTGATAAACCTCCCGGCAATCTAATGATTTATGGAGTTAAAATATTACTTTCTTCTTATTGGCCTTTACATATTTATTCAATTTGACACCTTTAATCTTAGTATCGATTGAAATTGACACTCTTTATCTTAATATTGATTGAAGTCAACACCTTTATCCTAATGTTGATTGAATTTGGAACCCTTGTCTTTATATTGATTGAAATTAACACGTTTTATCTTAATAACACTTAATGGGTGCCGGTAATAATTTTATTGTGACACCTATCTAACACAACTTTATATCACCCAAATAGCCATATTAGGTAGTGTTATTTCCTTAACTTCTACTTATGTTATTCTTAGGTAGTTAAATAGATAAAGTATGAAAATGAGGGTAAATTTAAACTTTGAGTACTACCTCATAGATATTAAAATAACTATATCACACTCAACTCATATGCTTGGCCAAGTATATACAATATAACACACAACTCAAAATCGGCATAGTCGAGTAAAAAAAAAAAAAAAAAAAAACATAGTCATGAAGGTAGTCAAAACTCAAAATAACAGGTCAGTTAGTTCATATACACAAGTTCACGAGCATCGGGAGTACATCAGCCAACCATCTAGTCCTCAACTAGTGTTGAGAAGTGCCCTCATCTACATCACCATAAAAGAATGAGCTAAAGCCTAGTAAATAGAATCAATGCATAACATAAACAATATAAATATACATGAGCTCATGACTTTACTTCTTCAATTAACTTATTCTATTTGACATCTTATACTATTTCTTATCTTTTACGTGCATTAGGGTTTCTTAAACGGGGTGATATCCCAGATACCTTAGCCATCAGACCTTGTGGCCACATAACAAACACGATAATAAATACCATCATGTGGGGTAAAGTTATTTTAAACATTCATTCTTTTTTGTGATCATCAAGGAAGCTTCCCACAATATAAGTCTCCATCGAGATAGGAAGTTCAAGATCTTATGACCACAAATATAATGTAGCAAGATGCCATCGTGTGAAGCATATCACATTTAAAACACTCTTCCTCCTCGTGATCATCGAGGAAGTTTCTCACACCACAAGTCTCTATCGAGACACATTTCATCAATTCTTAACAATAAACCCATCACAAGTCACCAGTAGATCATTTAAACTATTCTCAAACTCATTTATTACACAAAATGCTGTTGATACACATATTTCATCATGTAATGCATGAATGCTTATGCCATCATGATGTGTAGACCATATGCCCAAATCTTACTTTCAAATACATAATACATATGCACGACTTTTATAGTGACACAGGTGCAATTCTACTTACCTTATGATTTGGTATTGTATAAAAGATTCTCGGGCTTCCTCTCAGGGAATCCGGTGTTCAACACCTCTTGGTACAAACTAAGCTTTTCCTTGAAATTCTCCACCAAAAATTGATCAAACCACTCAAGATAGCTCTTAATTTCTCAAAAACCTAACTTAATATGGTGTTTAGAGGCAGAGGAAGTCAGACTTGGAGAGTTTTTGCAGAAAATGAACCACCTAGTTGCTTGTAAGACTTTAAAGTGCTAAGCACACACCTAAATTCCTTCACCATGAAGTAATTTCACCTAAGCTGGACTAGTGTCCTACTTTTTCAGCTTATTCACCTCCTTAATGGGGTGTTGAATAGTCACACAAATTCTCAAATACAAACTAGGTCTTAACCAGCCAACTTGCTTACCGAATGTGTTGCATACACTCACACCGAAGATCCTGTACACCCAAAACCCTATCTTTGAATCATTCACCATGTTTGAGCTCCATAACTTATTTAATCCATTGAATTTCATAGAAATCACTATCATAAACTCCTTTTTTTTTTTTTTCCACTTACTGGATCCACCTTATAGGAACCCTGAAATTCATCAATGTATTAAACGTGACTCAACACTTGTGCACTTTTAAGTATTATGAGCATGACAAATGCATTTCAATAATCACTCAAACATATGATTTATATGCATAATATCATAAAAGGATACAATGCATTGGCCAACAAGTATGTGAGAATTCTCACATTCATTTAGTGAAATCTCCTTGTTTTAGCTTTGAACTCGGAAACATCAACTCGACACCTTATAAATAAGCACAACATGAAAAGATATTGCTCTAACAACACAATATGCACAAAACTGAAACTGTAAATACTCGTACTTTAGCAAAGAATTTTCATTTTCTGTAAGGAGAAATTTTAGGAAGTGTACGAAAAAACTACTTTATGTATGATTAAATTTTCATAAAATTCTATTATTTTGAGTACATGATAAGAAGAGAAAATACTGATGTGAAAGGCATCTAGCACAATATTTCAAATAAGTTGGCATCCATCACAAACTAAAATCTCCACTAGACCATCTACAAATTTTTATTAAATTTGCATATATATATATATATATATGTATATATTTAATTTGACAAAACTTATGAAAAGAATTGTATTTTTATTCTATCGTATATATATACTGTTGTTTTAGCAATTTGATTAACTTTTTAATGACCTAATTTAATTTATAGCAGTTTTATATATCTTATTGTAATTTTTTAACGTGAATATTCACCTATCAAACTGATTGTATAAATATTACATACATGTAAAGTAAAAATATAATTTCTATTATAAGTATTAACATTTAATTTTGATATAATTTTGATGCGATCAAATATTGAATATAGTATCGATGTGAATATTTCTCATTTTGTTTTGTGGGTGTGTGTGTATTTTTTTTTTTAATCAAAGCAATTTCAGTAATTAGTTAATTATAACTTATTACTTTGCAGAAATATGGAAAGATAGATGTGATTGTATCAAATGCTGCTGTGAATCCAATTGTCAATTGGACTACCGACACCACTTTGAGAGTCAACGAATCTGTCCTTGACAAGCTCTGGCAAATTAATGTCAAAGCTTGCATTCTTTTTCTCAAGGTAAACACGAGTAAAACGTATGATTAAAGAGGCACATGCTTTTGTTTTGTTTTGTTTTTTTTGTTTTTTTGTTTTTTTGTTTTTTTTTTTTTTTTTGTATGCCTTTTTGTTTTTTGTTTTTTTTTGGGTCGGATACATTGTTTGAAATTTTGACAAAATATTGACGGAAATAAAATGAAAGAGACCTTTTGACATAGATGTTATAAATCAAATATACAATAAGTACAATATAAGTGGCATGTTGATACTAGTATAATTCATGGAAATTTGTTGAAAATTTTCCTAATATTTCCCCTGTGACAAAATGTTTCAACAATTTGTCCTTTATTTTCCTCTTAAATTATTTTATTTACTACATTTACATAATTTTTAAAAAAACTTTCAAGTTGATCCAAAGTTTTGAATTATTAAGTACTCATATTTGAAATCTAATATCTCAAATAAATCAAAAATCGACTAGGTGTAGTATTAAATAAATTAACAGTTTTTTAAACTCAAAACTTTATAATGAAATTAGTCTCGCTTTTGTTCGTTTAAGTAAAAAAAAAAAAAAAAATCAAAGACATAAATAAATAGAAGTTGATAAAAATATTGTTGCATCGTATTTTTAGTTCAAGATTTTTGTTCAATTCATGTCCTCTTATAACGATCGGACTCTGTTGCTGTATTAATCTTCTTTGAATATAGGAAGCAACTCCTCACCTGAGGAAGGGTTCTTCAATAGTTCTAGTTTCTTCTGTTTCTGCTTGCCACATGTCGCGCTCTTGGGCTATGTATGGTGTGACTAAAACCGCCCTTATTGGGCTTACCAAGGTAAATACATCATTCAAAAACATTCAGCTTGTATTTGGAACACTGGTTTGAAATGAAATTTTTAAGTTGAAATTGATTGATTTTTCAAAAATTAATTACAATTTTGTTGACTTTTCAAAAAAAATAAAAATAAAATCTGAGATAAAAAAAAACTTAGTCTGGACCTGAAAGCCAAATGGACCTTGGACGCATTCTATATCTTCTCCTTCTATACTCACTTAGGTTTAATTATTACTACTATTCTTCAAGACATATAGAAAAATCTGACATGTGTGTTAATATATTATTTATTTTGTCACTTATTCTGTCAAAAGCTAATGCCTTATTCCTAATTATAGCACCGCGTCGGCAATGGCAGGATTATTCCTAAAATTATAAGAGGTAGAATTGTAAGCAAGAATCCAGATCTCATCTTAATTTGGAGCCAAAATACATAAAGGATCGATAAGTTATTAACTTCTAAAGTAACCCTAACTTTTTGAGTGGTATTTAAGCTCTACGATAATTTCACATCCACCTCTAAAGTTCAAATCATCATCAATCATTGATTGGCGTAAACCTGAAAACTTTATGTGAAATACTTATATAGGAAACCAGATGGGGCTGGCTGGTATTTGCCGCCCCTTAAAAAATGGCCGTTTTTTTTTTTTTTAGTGAGAAAAAGTCGTTTTAATTTTTTTTTATTATGTTTTATAATGTTCAATGATATAAGGGTTTATTACTGATGAACTAATCTATATATATTCCAATATCAATAAATGATTGTATACTAATATCAAACAATGACCATTTTTCTACATTAAAAAAAACCTGAATATTTATAAAAATAACTTTAAAATGCCATTTTCTTATAAACCTCAAATATTAAAAGATGGATAAAAAATACCTATAAGAAGGATTCTATTTTAATTTTAATGTAATTTTGACTAGATTAATATTCAAAGACATGTACTATACTATCCTAACGCAGAAAGCTCCTTAAGATGATGTAAGTCGATATATATATATATATATAGATAATTTTGGGTTCTAAATATGACTTGCTTCCCTGTTTAGGCCCTGGCCAATGAACTGGCTTCAAAGGACATTCGGGTAAATTGCGTAGCACCAGGTATAATACCAACACGATTTGCCGAGATCATTACAAAAGACAAAGAAGTGGTAAGTACTGTATTAGTTACAAGGAAAATACTTCACAGATCCTTAATTGATATTAATCATGACGGTAATTAATCTAATTGGGATTATTGATCCACTTTTTAATTATTGCAGAAGGAGGTTATTGATAAGGTGATTCTTCTAAAGAGGCTTGGTGCTGCCGAAGAGGTTGCTGCTGCTGCAGCGTTTTTGGCCTCAAATGATGCTTCTTACATCACCGGAGAAACTCTCGTGGTCGCCGGAGGGATGCCCTCTCGATTGTAAGGTCTCTTGGATCTCCCTGTTGGGCCTACTTCAGCGGGTGCTAGAGGGATACGAGCTTTCATATTTGGAAACCTAAAAGTATTTTATTTCTCTTTAATAAGTGAGTCTTAACTCTCACATCATGAAATATATATGTAATATTTATGTACATGGGTGAAGAACATGTGTGTGTGTGGTACTTATGTTCTGGTTTAATGTGGAGTACTTATCAACCAATATGTGGGCAACGTATGTTGATTTTACCTGTGTTACCAATATGTGGGCAACCAATGTGCTTGCTTTGAATAGCTATGGACATTATAAGGTAACCCACCGGACTACTGGCTCTGTATTTAAATTGTTTTCCACTATTAATAAACTTTGTGTCTATATTTTTATTGTTCTTGTCGTAAAAAAAAACGAGAGAGCAAAATTTTTTCCTTTAAAATTTTTTGCACAGCATTACAAATTCATTTAAGCTGTAACGACGTTGTTTTGAAAAAAGAAAAAAAGTGTAGAGTAATATTCTTTTAAAAAAAAGCATGCAAAAGAATGACTTTGGTATTTCAGAAATTTAACACATGTTTGGCACCAAGGCTTTGATCACAATTTACAATTTAATTATAATTTTTTTTTTAAGGAGAAGTATGTGGCAAATCCTCTTTTATATACCTTATTAGTAGAGCTCATTTTTAGACTGTTTAGATTTAATCGAACGGTTGAAATGTTGTTTGTGCATATAATTACAATACACCTTACCTTATAATAGTAAGAAATTAAAAAATTTTTTTAAAAAAAAAAAAGAAATTAAAAAAATCCATCCTCCATCGACGGAGGTTTTCTGGGACGTCAGCCAACGGGGCTGATGACAACGAGTGAAGATGCCATGTGGGGGGGAAGGGGGTGCTGGGGCGCGGTGGTAGGATATGGTGGTTCTACAGATCGAGGTGGAGGTCCAATCGTTGAGGCGATTGGGGTGCGGTGGTTCTACAGATTGGGGGGTGGGGGTGTTCCTCACCTGGATATGGGAGGGACGGACGAGAGGGGGGTGGGCTTGTGAGAGATCGCACAGGGGGAGGGGAGTTCATCACCAGTGCACGGTAGAGTTCATCGCACGGGGGGAAAGTGGGATTTGTCGGCATCGGCGGCGGAATAGAGCTGGTTAGGGGAAGAGGGTTTGTCACGGACATCAGGGGACTAGGTTGAGAGGTGTTAGTTTTTTTTTTAATTTATCTTTTTATATATTATTTTATTTTAAAATTTTTTAGTTTATGTTAGTATGAGGTCGTGTGTTTTATAACTATTATGCACAAACAATATCTTAGCTATTCGATTATATCTTAATAGTTTAAAAAGGGTATCTATCAATTGGGTATATAAAAGGGGTTGTACCGAAGCCTTTCCCTTTTTTAAAAAAGTCAACCTCAGTTTCACTATTCACAGTTACTATTATAATTTTCTAACTCAAACTTTAGAAATCCATAACTTTGTGTATACAAATTTAAATCAGATGATTTTTTTTTTCAAATTACATAGAATTTTAGATAAATGAAGTAAGCTCTATATATATATATATATATATTTTTTTTTTTTTTTTCCTAACTACATTTCAAATTTTTACACTTGTTAACTCCAACAATTCAAACGCCTCACCAAACGCACAAATCAATTCAAATCCAAATTTTACAATCCAAACCTTAGCACCAAATTCATTCTTAAAATAAACATTTGGAACGGTTTGTGAAAAGTAGTTGTCAATTGATGTCTATATTTTAATGATGATTTTTTAGGAATTATTGTTAAAACTATCCATTTTTACGAAAAATGTCATTAAGAACGTTTACATTTTCTATTGGAAGTTCAAAACATAAATAAATAAATAAAAGAAAATCTAGCACACTAGCGTCTTCGTCCGTCGCTCATGTTATCGATGCCTCCTCTTCTCTCTTTTTTTCTCTATCCTAGCATCTTTCCATCCTGTCTATGTCCTGTTGTCCAACCTCGCCGACCTACTACCACATTCTAAACATTACCGTCGTTATCCACTACCCTTTTTTTTTTGATAGTTTTTCACTTATGCTTTGTTTTACATTTAAGTTTAACTTCAACTAAACTGTACTTTTTCATTTCAATTTTTATCTTTTTCTGAAAAGTCAACAAAATTTATAACTAGTTTTTAAAAAGTCAATTAACTTTGAACTTAAAAATTTCATTTCTAACTAACAAACCAAACGCAAGCTTAATATTTTAGTATTAATTATAGTTTTAGTTTTTAAATATTTCTTAATAATAATAATAATAATAATAATAATACATTCAAATATATTTTAATACTATTTAGAACCACATCGATTATTTAACAAAATACTTTTGTACATTTTTCATACCAGGCAGATCGACTACAAGGAATGCTTACTTGCTTGCTTTTGTGTGTGTGTATGCATATAAATTTATAAAGATACTTTCATAAGTAAGGTCTTCTAGTTGCTTATAAGTTATAAGTGTTACAAATTTTCTTTCACTCAGAAATTATCTAAAAGTTATAATTTAGTTGAGTTTACTTATTAATCTTCTAAAATTCCTTCACCTAAATGTTCTTATAATGGATCTACTTCATTCAATTGTGTACATATTCTTATTAGTGCAAAATTAAAAAAGAAAATATATTTTCATTAACAATTTAAGAGGTTTTTTGGAATATCATCTGAAAATGACATTTTGTCATTTAAATTTTAAATTTATAACTTTATATCAAATTTTATCTCTCTTTTATTTTTAAAAAATTTAAATTTTAAAAGTTCGTAATCTTCTCATTTCAAATCGGAATTAGATGACGAGACGAATAAGATAAGATATATTTTACATTTTTTTTTCCGAACACAATTCAAATTTTTCTATTATTTTTTATATCATAAAATTTTTTCAAAAATTTTCTCACTAAACAAATATTTTCAACTCAATTTTCAAAACACTAAATCCAGATATTATTCTAAACCGGCCTGCGGTTCAAGAGGCAGGATAATATTATTAACATAATCTAAGGATATTCTTAAAAATATTCCATGTAATAATTCACCAAAAAAATTTCCCAACTTGTAATAGACAATTTTTATTCCTTACTCAAATCAAATTCCACGCCCAAACTTCGATCTTGATCAGATCTCCAATGGCGGGCCCAGCTACAGATCCAGTCCACGCACCGCATCTCCACCAGACCCAACCCCTGAAGCAGATCGCCGTCGACTACACCCCGGAGGCCTGCGACCACTGCGCCGACTCCAACTCCATCGCCCTCACCTTCGACCACCGCGGCGGCGCCCGGTGGCGCTCCACCACCCGCTTCCTCCACGGCACCTTCCGGTCCCACATCAAGTGCCCCGGCGGCGACACCTCCGGCCTCAACTTCAACATCTACCTCTCCTCCCTCGAGGGCGACAAGTCCCAGGACGAGATCGACTTCGAGTTCCTCGGCAAGGACCGGACCATCGTCCAGACCAATTTCTACACCTCCGGCACCGGCAGCCGGGAGCAGATTCACGATCTGGGCTTCGATTGCTCCGATGGGTTTCACGAGTACGTCATCAAGTGGGCCCCAGATTCGATCGAGTGGCTGATTGATGGCAAAGTGGTGAGGACAGAGGAGAGGAGAGAAGGCGAGGGGTTTCCCGAGAGGCCGATGTTTTTGTATTCATCGGTGTGGGACGCGAGCTACATTGACGAGGGAAGGTGGACGGGGAAGTATGTCGGGTGTGATGCTCCGTACGTTTGTTTGTACAAGGATGTTCACGTTCCTGTCGGGACTGCTGTTGTTGACTGAGACATCCATTGCTGATCTGATCTGGGTTCTTGATGGTTTGGTGAGTTTTGTTCTGTGTTGATTGATTTTGGTTCATTCTTGTCAAGAATTTGCTGTTTTTTTGTTGTGTATTTGATGGAAGACGTGGAGTTGGTTTTACTTTTGTTCCTTTCTGTTGTTTTGTGGAATAACTGGATGATTTTAGTTTTGGGATGAATATCTTTTTTTTTTTTTTTGGGTATTTGAATAAAAGGTTTTATGATAATGTATTTCCAGTTCAAGCTTTATCGATTATGTGGTGACGAGAAGTGGATTACACTGGCGGATGTTTAATGGTTCTTTTGAGTGTCCTTTGATCTTTGGCTACTTTTATGGGGTGTCTCTTTGTTGATCTTTGACTTTTCCTGCCATATGTTTGTATTCATGAATGCTCGTTTATTTTTAGGATTGTCGAAAGGAAAATGCTACGGTAGTCTTTTTTATATATCCTATAGATAAAGATTATTTTTAAACGATAAGATATGATTGAATGGTTGAGATATTACTTATGTATAATAGTTATAATGCATTTGACCTTATACTAATACTAAAAAATTTAAAAAGAAAATAATATATTAAAAAATAATTAAAAATAAACTAACACCCATCAACCCAGTCCCCCGATGTCAGTGACAATCCCCCCTACCCCCACGACCAGCCTCGTTCTCCCCACGACGCCGATCAAGCCCACTTTCCCCTTGGTGATGAACTCCGCTGTGCATTGGCGATGGACCCCCTGGCAATGAACTCCCCACGCGTCGGCGATGGATCCCCCGTGCGATCTCTAGTGAACCCCCCTCCTCTCCCATCAGTCCCTCCCAGATCCAGGCAAGGAACCCCTCCCCCCCACCTCCACCCCAGCAATCAGACCCCCCACCCCTCCAACCCCTGCGATCCCCCCACCCCAATCTGCAAAACCACCGCGCCATTTCTTATCATTGCTGATCCCATTGGCCAATGTCCTAGAAAACCTCCATTGATGGAAGTTGGATTTATTTAATTTCCTTTTTTTTCAATTTTTTAAAATTTCTTACTATTATAAGGTAAGGTGCATTGTAATTAGTATACATAAGTAACATCTCAATCGTTCGATTATATCTAAACAGTCTAAAAATGAGCTCTGTCGATATGGTATATAAAAGGGGTTTTACCGCAGCTTTACCTTTTCTTTAAACTTTAAAAACTTTGACTTTACCTTGAATTTTAAATTTGTCCTACTTAACCCTTTTTACTTTAATTTTGATTAGAAAATAGACGAAAAAAAGAGATCAATTCTGAAAAATAAAGGAAAAAAAGATCACATAGCTACACATAATTATGAAAATTCTAACGGAAGGTTAAATGGAACTAATCTAAAATTCATATGGCAAGGTAAGAATTTTTAAATTCAGAGGATAAAATAATAACGGTCATAAAATTAAAAGGTATATATGAGAATAATCATTTTTGCTTAATTTAGGATCGGTTGTTTTTTTTGTTTTTTTGT
>JAFMPE010018552.1:1907-17867 GCA_024759925.1 Ficus religiosa | reverse complement strand
AAGGTTGTGACAAAAGAAACAGCCTTCTTCATCTTGATTCTGTTGCTGTTTCTTTTGAGCTGAACCACTTGCAGCTTTCTTATCCTTCTTCCTTTTCTTGTTATTGTCCCTAGATGTACTTGCCAAGTGAGTACTTTCAGTCGTCTTTTGCTTTAGCCTTTCTTCCTCTTGCGCACAATGAGAAATGAGCTCATTCAGAGACCATTTGTCCTTTTGGCAGTTATAACTGACCTTAAATTGACTGAATTGTGCAGGAAGCAAAATCAAAACTAAATGCACAAGCAAATCCTCATATAGCTCTAACTTTAGTGCCTTTAGTTTTGAAGCAAGATGAGACATCTCCATGATGTACTCCCTTATATTTCCTTTTCCTTTATACCTCATTGAAATCAAGCTCACCAAAAGTGTATTTGTTTCAGCCTTATCGTTTTTAGCAAAATGCTTTTCAATTTCCTCAAGAAACTCCTTGGCAGTAGTAACCTTTTCGGACACAGCGCCCCTAAAGGTTTCCGGAATTCCACACTTCATGATTATGAGACTCATGCGATTTGAACGATCCCACCTTTCCATGTCCCGTTTTTCCTCAGTGGAACTTTTGTCCGTAAGGTCAGCGGGTCGTTCAATCCTTAGCTCAAGGTTTAGATCCATGCAGCCAAGAACGATCATAACGTTCTCTTTCCAATCCTTGAAGTTGGTCCCATTTAGCATGGGGATGGAATTGACCTTAGCAGATATAGTAGAAGTAGATGCACTAGCTGAACAGAGAACAAAACAAGCAAAATAACATGTTCACATAAGAATGCATATCAAATAATCAACAAATTCAAATAATGGTGGGCCCCATCACAAGATACCTAATACAACATTAATATTTAGTCTTTGGACAGAAATATTAACTTGTAAGTGGTACTCTTGCTATAGTAATTAAATATTGACAATAAATCTTGTCAAACAATAGGTCTATCTTTGGATCGATTTATTATTCACATGGAACACCTTATAATTGTCACATATTTATAACCACAAGTGTGCATCCAATTCGGCCAAATATTAACCTTCCTTTGGGCCGGTCAATATCCGCATGAATTACATACACACAACCATCTTAATATTCCAAATAAATTAATCTACACAAGAGAGGTTACTTTGGTAACATGTTGCTTCAATTAATCTATTTTAAAATATTAGATATCTAAAAAAATATAACCAAATAAACCAAAATTTGAATTTAATTGAATTTTTTTCCCGGGTCAAACCAGGCGGTCAACGGTCAACGATCAACATCAAAAGTCAACGGTCAACACCAGAGTCAACGATTCGTATTGGTCGGGTCGGGTCAACCCAATCTGGATCCTTGATCCAGTCCATCCCAACCCAAAAGAAAAGAAAAAAAATTGGGCTCAAGGCCCGGAAAAAAAAAAAAAAAACTTAATGACTCAAGGCCCAGAAGAAAGAAACTACCCATCTAACACGTTCGTGTTTTCCTATTGTGCAGCCGCCATTGCAGCAAACACGAACATGAAGTTTTTTTTTTTTCCTTCTTTTGCTGCAAAAGTGCAGCCAACAACTTTCTTGATCTTTCTCAAAATCAAAAAACCGTAAAACATAAATTTAAAATTTCAAGCAACATTTAATAATATATATTTATCCAAAAGTTGAATCCGGAAATTTTGGAAAAAAACAAAATCAAAGAATCCATAACCATAACCATTCTTAAATCCAACAAAACCAAACCTAATTTAGAAAGAAAACTTAATTCTTAATGGTTTAACATGGAGAATGCTCTGATACCACTTGTTAGAATAAGAAACCGAAAACTTTAATGGAGAAAATCCAATTCATCCAAGATCCACCATGTCAAATCATCAAGAGAATGAAAGCGGAAGCATACCTTGATCCATGGGAATGAGACAATTATGAGTTACGGATCTACCAATTCAATACGATTTTCTTTAAAGAAGAATCTCTGTATTCTTCTTGATGATGGGATGTCAGAGAGAATAGAAAAATAATATATCGTATGAATTGGGGACCATAACCGTTTAATATAATTGTAGTAGTTATATTCTTTTCATATTTCTATTTTGGCCCATCATAAAATTAGAAATATGAAATTAGGCCTCTATACATAATAAACCCATACTCTAATTAATGCCCAAAGCCCAATAAAAATAAATCTTAGTTAGATCACTTTAAATGGGCTAAACTTTATGGTAGCCTATAATACACATTTAATTACATATGTACGCTCACATATTCAATTATTTTCCAACATACTCTATTAGAGTATTTCCGGCACCGGTAGCCGGAGCCAAAACATTCGGCCATCTATGTTGAAAACTTAAACATAATCTAGTAGAATGTGCAAAATATTCTAGTAGAGTATGCATTATACTATATTAGACTATACCATAGACATCACGTCATGAATGTTAAAAACTGAAAATATTCTAGTAAAATATTCAAAATATTCTTGTAGAAAAGTATACCGACGATCAACACCAACGGTTGGAGTCAGAGATAACTGGCCATTCATGTTAAAAACTGATAATATTCTAATAGAATATCTAAAATATTATTATAGTAGATTTTTTTAAGTAATAAGGACAATTTGGGTAAAACATGTTAGGTTGACCTTTGACTTTGTAGGTTGACATTTGACTATGACTATTTTGTGTCATATTGGTGAAGTGACAAAATTTTGTATTATGTTGGTAAAGTTGTAATAACCAACCTTTTTACAGATTCGTGATTTCATTAGATACAAAGAAAATATAAGTTTATACTATGTATGTAAATATGAAATGCATGATTTGATTTATCAGAATATGTTTGACTCCTTATACATTATAAGACTCAATGATAGTTTATTAAGCTAAGTGTAAGGCCTAATGATGAAAAATGTAGAATCCTAATTTATGGTTTTACCCTGGCCAACATATGACCAGGATAACTCATGACTTGAATAAGACGGTACTGCAGTATAATAAGCAGTATTAAAATTATACTATGACCGATCGTCATTACGGATGCAGAGTTAAGAATAAGGAATGTGATTGCTCTAAAATAATTAGGAATAATATTTGGAGTAAGGAGAACTAAGTATTTTCAAGTCCTAAGAAAAACCTACACGCGGTCCAATTAAGTACAGATAAATTCTGGACTGTAGTTCAGTATTACTGTACCGTTGATAGTTAAAACAGTATTAGTACTATCTGTATTGTTAAGAAAATGAATTGCATATTGGGAGGGAGTGCCAAACATGGCCTTACTTGGAGGACAACTCATCATAGATAATTATGTAATTTTGGGGATGTTTAAAATTATGGAAAGAAGTAAATGGATAATTATGAAATGATTTTTTAGCCAAAACCCTCCACATGGCTGACCAACATGGGGACATGGAAGGTAAAATCTTGCATTTTAGGGCCAAATGTGTAATTCAAGGAGAATTTTAGGGAAAAAAATTAATTGTAGGAAATTATGAAATATTCACCTACAAATAGGGGTTGTGTGGTAGAACTTGAACAATTTAGTTAGATTCTCAAACTTTTAGTTCTTTTCAAACTTTTTCCTCTCCAGCCCTTGGAAGAAGAATAAGAAGAAGAAAGAAAGGAAAAAAAAAAAAAAAACAGAGAGAGAGATAGAGAGAGAGAGAAGAAGAGAGGGAGTGGCCGGTTGTGGGTGTGGAGGTTGTAGAGTAAATTTCTCTCATTCCAAGGTCTAGAAGTAACCTTTCCAAGCTTTAGATGTATTACTCTTGATTCTCTAACTAAGAATTTTATTAGGTTTTGTTTTGAGGATTTATGTGTATTTCAAGTTATGGGTTATAAGAGCATAAACTCATGTTTCTTAATTTTTTTCCCCCTATATTATGATTTTTATATGATTGGTTATGCTAGATCTATGCTTAGGTTATCTTGTTTGCTAACCCCTAAGTATGAATTTGATTTTATGCTCTAGAATGAGTTTTAAGGTTATGTGTGCTCACCATGTGTTTGTGATTATGCTCTCACATGTTTGAATATGGATATTTTATGTGTAATGGTTATGCAAATGCTATGTGTATGTTGGTTAAGAAATTAACTTAAAAACACAACTTGGTAAGCTAGTAAGGTTATCAATATTGTGTTTTTCAAGTAAATAGACAAGTGGATGATTGAATTTTAAGAATGAATTTGACGCACTGCATGTTGATGTAGGTTCACGGCTTCGACCGTTTGAGGTGGTAACAAAATACAAACTGCCGGTTTTTAAAAATAATATGGATAATTTTCTGGAAACCCAATTTTGAGCCCCTTTGAAGCCGAATTTGGAAAAAGTTCTAACTGCAAAGTTGTAGAAAACATAAAACTCTAGGGGTAAATGGACAGTTTTTGAAAAAAGGGCTTCAAAGACCTTTGTTTTTATGAGTTTTCAAAACTGGCCGGTCCCGGGTACTATACACGGCCATAATTTTTCAAGGAGAAAAACGGATAAGTTAAAGATGGATTTAAGTTTTGGACAAGAGATGAAAGTTGTAGGTTTCGATAAGATCTACAACTTTCGTGGAGAAAACTTTTTCAAACTCTAAACCGACTTAAAGATAAAACTAGATTTTTAAAACTGTACATGGTATAGGAAATTCCTGCACCTGTACTTTCAACCAAATTAAAAGGTTGTTTTCTAAAGCAGTTTTCAAGATTTTACAATTTTATGATCCCTGTTAAAAAAAAGGAATTATGGTTTTACAAAAATTAGTTTTAAAAAGTTTTGAATTCATTTGAAATTTCACAAGTGATTTTTAAAAGGCAATTTCAAGAATTAAATCAAGATAATACTTAATTTATGAAATCAAGGTATTTCCAAGTAAATAAATTGTTTTCCAAGAAAATAATGTATTTTTGAGAAAAAGGAAAATAAAAATAATAGGCCCAAGTTACTTAAAAATATGGTAACAATTCTATAACATATGGTAATTGGGTCGGAGACCGACTTATTGATCAATGAATATGTTATGATTTATTAAGTAATGTGGTAGAATGATTCTTACGCCTGATTTGAAAACAAGAGTATAACCTGTTGTGGTACCTTGTTGGAACCATAAACTAAGAGTGTCAGACAACTTGTAAATACAACTCCGCCTACAGCATAGGCAAAAATATTTTTACTGCTTTGCATGTTTTTCAATGCTCAGACATTAATATATGTGATGCATATGTCTTTTGTTTTATTATCGTGGCATCATGAAAGCATACTCACCAATAATAAATCACATGACAAGAACAAGACAAAGATTTCAAGTATGAAATGATAAAGATTCAAGTTTTCAAGTAAGAAATAGTTATGATTTCAATTTTCAAGTATGTTCAAAACAAAAAAAAAAGTTTTTAAGAATTAAAATAAGTTTTCAAGTATAATGGCAAGCAAGTTTTCTCATATCATACCGACCTGCCACAAGGGCGGGCTTGGTCCATGGTCTGAGTTGGATTGGATTGGCCACCCCAACCACTCCATGGTTGCGTGCCACGGTACATACACTCATGTTATATAAGGGGCCCAAAAATATGCTAACTTAAGAAACCATAATTGGTTTATAAGAAAGCATAATTAATTTATGCATTATTTATTAAGATTGTTTTGTGGAAAAAGAAGTTGTACTTGCTGGGTAAAATTTCATAACTTATGTTTTGCTATAGGTAAGCAGTCTACCGGTAATGTATGATACAAGACTGTGGAGAATGACACGGTAGACTGTGAAAACTTTGGGTTGGACGCCGCCACGTGTTTTAAAAATGTTTGCCTTATGTTATATCAATTTGATGATACTGTTATCTAGTAATTAGTATGATTTGTAAGATGTGTTGAGATAATTTAAAAGTCCAATACTTAATTAAGCACATATATGTATAAGTATGAGATTAAGATCGGTTTTAAATTTAAGTTTAAAAAAAATTCTGGTATTTTTGCAAAGTTAAGTAAGTTAAGTATTTAAGTAAAGTAAGTATGGTAACGGCCTACGTAGTCGGGTCGTTACAAGAGTGGTGTTCAAATTTGTGTTATTTAGGTGCTTTCCCATGTATATATGCATATATAGTGATGTGGACCTTTCGCTCATCCATACAAATCAAAGAATACAAATGAAGGCTATGTACACCTAACCTATGGTTTATATGGTTGTACATATATAGTTTGGTCAATTCCTTAATTTTTTTTATTTAATATATGTTTGGAACACCTGTTTGATAGGTAATTCTTAGGTTGAAATTTGTTGATTTTTCAAAAATAAATTATTATTTTTGTTGACTTTTCAGAAAAAGACAAAAATGAACCTAAAAAACAAGCTTTGGACCTTCCATCCAAACAAATAATTGGTTCATCTTTGGATCTACTGGTTGCCTTTTTCAAAGTTTATCATGCACACACACATATAAGGAAAAAAGTTATAAATTATAAAATGTCAAAAATTTCTTATGAACTTTGTCACTAGTGTCAATATGCCCCATGAATTATAAAATGTCATAAATTTCCTATCAACTTTATCACTAGTGTCAATATGCCCCATGAACCATGAAATGTACCTATTGTGCCTCCCTGAACTTTAACATGTGTGTCAAGTTACCCTTCCGTTAGTTTTTCCATTATTTTTATGTCAAAATGCCTCATGAACTTTGCTTTTGTGTCAAAATATCCCATAATCTTTGCATTTGTGTCAAAATGCCCCATGGTCTTTAATATTTGTGTCAAACTATCATTTGATATTTAATATTTATATCAAACTGTCACATTTATCTTATTTTAAGTATTTAACATTGTATAATTGCCTAATAATTATTAACTTCTTTTAGAATAGGTAAAAAAATATATTTTTATTCTAACAAAGTGGTATGCATCTTTTTTTCAACATATTTTTTTTTCGTTATTTTAATTCAATTTTATTTGGATTATGGGTTTACTTATGCATAACCATAGTTGGTAGGACTCAGATGCATGATTTAGATTTCAAATACGCTGTTTACTTGACCTACATAATTTGAAATCATAGTCATAACAAATTTCATCAATGTGTTTGCTTAAATCCATAATAAGAGTAAGTATCATAAATTTACTGTGATACCTATTTTTAGTTATATTTTTTAATTTAAAAAATGATTGGTTTGCAAATTTTGGTACAATATTGTTGTCACAATTAAACTAAAAAAATGTAATATTAGGAAAATAAAATAATGAACATAAGCTATAGAGTTATTTTTGTTTAAGAAAATCAAAATGAATGTAAAATTGAATTAAATTAAGCAAAATAAAAAATAGTGGGTAAAAAAAAGAAAAACATTCTCTTCTATTTAATATATATTTTTTACTTATTCTAAAAAAGTTAATAATTATTTGGCAATTATACAATGTTAGATAATTAAAATAAGATAAATGGGGCATTTTAATATAAATATTAAATATCAGAGGGTAATTTGACCAAATATTAAAGACCATGGGGTATTTTAACACAAATGCAAATATTATGAGGTATTTTGACACAAAAGCAAAGTTCATGGGGTGTTTTGACATTAAAGATAATGGAAAAACTTGCGGAAACTAACAGAGGGGGTAACTTGACACACATATTAAAGTTCATTGGATATAATAAGCACATTTTATAGTTCAGGGGCCATGTTGACACTAATGACAAAATTCAGGGGAATATATGAAAATTTTCCTATATATAAATACTTTTATATGATTACCCTTTACATGATTGTGTTGAATGTTATAATGAGGATTTAAATTAACATTGTAAACCAGAACAAAGTATAACGAGACAACAAAAGTATGATTTAATAACCAAGTTATTTGTAAGCGAAACCTTATTATATATTTAACTTGAGATTCTTGCAGCAGGTTGTTTAACGTCTAACACAATTCTCTTCCTTATACATAGGACCTCAGATTTTTGTTCTCTTGTTCTTGGCTAACATTCTAAAAGCATCTTTTTTATTTTTATTTTGAATTGAGGTTGGGTGTTTTTCGCAATCTATATGTTATAATGAAGTCGGACACATAATTATCTTTAGTTTTTACATACGTATTTATCGAGTATTTATCGTGTTTTTATAATGATATCATATCATTAGTCTTTTCATGAAGTAGGCCTGTACATTTAGGGTGTGTTTGGTAGGAATGAAAGAAATTAAGAAAAACAAAGTGGTAGATCATATAGGTGAGTGTAAAGGAATGAGGAAAGATTGAAGAGAGAAAAGGACAGAGAAGAAAGTAGAATATTCTGGATGAGAAACCACAAAGACGGTGTAATTCTCATTCAACTAAAATTGTACAAGAGTTGACTATAAATAGTCTAGCAGCTACCACTCACAATTTTACACGTGGCACAGCCATATAATTACATTTACCAAGCTTATAATGGAAAGCTAACAACATAACAGAAAGTTAACTAATCACTAACTAATCACATGACACAAACATACTAATCACCAATTCCTTTCATCTTTATAGCCCCCCTCAAACTTAAAGTATCCAATTTGGTTACTTTAAGTTTGTCACGAAAGGAACTAAAACTTGAACTTGAAATGGCCTTAGTGAAAATATCTGCCAGTTGATCAACAACAGAAACATGTCTGACTTCCACCTGCTTTCTTAGTACTTTCTCCCTGACAAAATATAAATCCAGCTCGATGTGATTGGACCTTGCATGTAAAACTGGATTTGCAGACAAGTGAACTGTACTTAGATTGTCACACCATATGACTGGTGTTTTTGGAGTCACTACTTGTAGCTCACTCAACAGTGACTTGAGCCAAGTAATTTCTGCCACTACACTTGTCAAACTCCTATATTCAGCTTCTGTAGAAGAATGTGATATTGTGTGTTGCTTCTTAGATTGCTAAGAAATCAAATTAGGACCCAGAAAAACATAGTAGCCAGAGGTTGATCTTCTATCTTCAATGTCTGACGCCCAGTCAGCATCACAAAAGCCAGTGACATTCAACTTAGATGTTGAGCTAGGCAGTAAAAACAAACCATACTCTAAAGTACCTACTAAGTATCTTAGAATCCTCTTGACTGTCTTCCAATGAGCCTCCAATGGGTTCTGCATATACTGACAAACCCTGTTGATAGAAAATGAGATTTCAGGTCTCGTTATGGTAACATATTGAAGTGCTCCTACTACACTTCTATAAAGTTGCACATTCTCAGCAAGATCACTTCCATAGGAGGTTAGCTTATATCCAGTAGTCATAGGTGCTGTCACACACTTTGCATATTGCATTTTGGTCTTACGCAGTAAATTTGTGATATATTTCTTCTGACAGAGATGAATTCCACACTCTGTTCTTTTGACCTGAATACCCAAGAAGTAGTCTACTTCTCCTAGATCCTTTAGAGCAAAGAGAGAATTCAGCTTTTGCACCAAGTCCTGTATTACACTTTCACTGCTCCCTGTGATCAATATGTCATCAACATAAACTAAGACAAATATTGACCATTGTGAATTAAGTTGAATGAACAGTGACTGATTAGATTTGGTAGAGACAAAACCAAAACTGACCAATGATTGCTGAAGCTTATCAAACCAGGCTCGTGGTGCCTGTTTTAGGCCATATAGAGACTTGTTAAGTATACACACAAAACTTGGATGTTGAGGGTCTTCAAATCCTTCAGGTTGCACCATAAACATCTCTTCTTGAAGATCACCATTCAAAAAGGCATTATTCACATCTAACTACCTTACTAACCACCCTTTACTTAGAGCAAGAGTAAGTATGATCCTTATGGTTGTTGGCTTAACCACAGGACTGAAGGTCTCATTGAAATCAAAACCTGCAGTTTGATAAAACCCCTTTGCTACTAACCTTGCCTTGTATTTGTTGATACTGCCATCTGGATTCTCCTTTACTTTGAAAACCCACTTGCAGCCAATTGGCTTCCTTCCTTCTGGTAGAATGACCAAATTCCAGGTCTTGTTTCTCTGCAAGGCCAGAAACTCATCTGTCATAGCCTGTTTCCAGTGAGCAGATTGCAAAGCCTCAGCAACTAAAGAAGGTTCTCTTGTGGCCATGAAATCCTTTGGCTTGTAAATACCATTCTTTGACCTAGTGATCATTGAATGGTGTTGTCTCACTGGAGGTTCCTCTTGACTACCTGCATTCGTATCCTGCACATACTCAAAATGATTTAGGACAGAAGTAATAATACTTGGTTCATTTGTATTTCTTCTACCTTGACATAAGTCTGACTGAGTGAATTGATTGTAAGGATTTAGAACTTCAAGAAAGTTATGTATTGGAGATGACACAGGTGAAACAATAGGTATACAAGAGTTTTTATTGGCAAAAGGAAAGTTAAACTCATCAAAAATGACATCCCTAGAGATGAAAATCTTACCATTTGAGTCTAAGCACTTATACCTTGTGATTTAGACTGTAGACAAGGAAAGTACAGGGTGTAGACCTATACTGAAATTTGTGGTTATTATAAGGTCTAATGTTAGGATAACTTGTACAACCAAACACTTTCAACTGAGAGTAAACAGCTTGGGTGTTAAACAAAGTTTCAAGAGGTGTTTTGTAGCCTAGCAAGGCAGTAGGTAATCTATTAATAAGAAAGACAGAAGACCTAAAAGCTTCATCCCAGAATTTGAAGGGCATGGATGCTTGAGCTAAAAGTGTCAGTCCTTTTTTTCTACAATATGTCTATACTTTCTCTCTGCTACCCCATTTTGTTCAAGTGTGTGGGGACAAGAATTTCTATGCACTATACCATTGGTTTGAACAAAATCAGTGGAGGATCGAAATTCCCTACCCTAATCTGTTTGCAATGCTTTGATAGAACACCCTAATTGATTTTCAGCTAAAGCTTTGAAATTAAGAAAAGTTTGGAATGCCTCAGATTTATTTCTCAACAGATAAAGCCAAGTAAAAGGTGAGAAGGCATCAACAAAATGAATATAATATCTGTATCCACTAGATGACAAGACTGGAGAAGGTCCCCAAAGATCTAAATGAATTAGTTCCAAAGGTTTAGTGTAAACAGTGGTAGAGGAAGGAAAAGGAAGTTTGTGAATTTTGCCAAGACAACAAGATTTGCAAACAGAAAAAGGACTTTTATTCACATTTGACATATTACATTTTGATAATATAGCTTTGACAATATTTTCTAAAGGATGACCTAATCTATTGTGCCACAAGTCAAATTGACTAGGCTTATTAGCAATCAAATTTTGTACAGACTCATTAGAACCTATGAGTACAGAATTACAAGAATTGACACAGTTATCACCTTTTGTAGCAACATTGACAGAAGGAAAGATAGATGAAAAAATTATGAGTGGACTTGCTAGAAGATGGCACATCTGGAAGTTTCTTGAGACTGATTTGATTGCTATCGAAGACATATAAACCTCCTTTAAGATGTCATTCTAATAGTACCACCTTGGACTTGAGATCCTTGACAGAACAAGTAGTAGAATGAAATTAAAAGAAAACTTGATTGTCCTGAGCAAATTTGGAAACACTAAGTAGGTTTTTACAAATTTCAGGAACATGTAAGAGTTGTTTCAGAGTAAGTGTTTTGGATGACAGGAAAGGTGAAGAAAATACAGAATGACCAATATGTTGAATGGAAAGTCCATTACCATTTCCTATGTGTACTTGATCAGGACCAAGGAATTCAATTTTGGTCATCAAGTTGGCTAAATCAGAAGTGATGTGGTTCGTTGCTCCAGAGTCTGGGTACCACTCCGGTCACTCATTTGTTTAGGATAAAACCAGTAAGCATCTTCAATAGCTTCAGGTATGGCTACCATAGCAACAAGTTGAGATGATTCAAGGCATGACAATTGAGCAACATTTCCTTGCATCTGAGATTGTGGATGAAACTGTGTAGATCCAGTAAAAGACCTGTCAAACCTATAATAGCACTGTAAGGCCACATGACCAGGCTTGAAACAGATTTCGCAAAAAGGTTTCTTGCCAAAGGGATTAGTCCGAAAAGGTCCTGAAAAAAGACTTTTGCCCTTATTGTAAGAACCTCCCCTATTAGGAACATAACCAGAAGCTTGAGGAAAATTCTGAAAATTTCTAGTACCATGATAAAATCCTTGTGTAGGCCTGGAACCAAGACCACCATGAGACAATCCTTGTGAACTACCACCACCAGAACTAGCATCTGATCCATCAAAACCCTTTTGACTTCCAAAATGATTATTGCCTGCCATAGCCACATTAGCAATACTTGCAAAACCATCAACCAACTTATTGTTCTTAGCCTGTTGAGTAAGAAGAAGAGCTTCTATTTCTACCATAGACACTTCTTTAGATATCACACTCATAGACAACATGAATAAATCATAGTCTAGAGGCAGACCATTGAAAATTGCATCTATATGGTCCTTTGGAGAGAGTCTATGACCAACTAAAGCAAGTAAATCTACTAAATTACGAATCTTTAATAAGAATTCATTCATAGAAAGAGAATCCTTTTAGTATTTTGCAATTGAGTCTTAAACTAGTTCTTTTTAGCCCAGATCTGAGAGGCAAAGTATACCTCAAGAGTACGCCAGATTTCAGCAGAAGTCTCACAGTTCACCAATCGCGAAAGAATTTCATTCGACACTGTAGCCAGCAGCCAAGAAACGATTAGCTGATCTTGCTGTTCCCATTATTGAAATGCTAGGTTAATTTGCCCTAAAACTGCTTCTTCAGGAGAAAGAAACTTTAATGGCGGATCCACCGAAGTCAAAAGAAAACCTTGAAGACGATGACCCTTGATTGTGGCGAGAACCTGACGATGCCAAACAAGAAAATTATTATTGTCTAATTTGGACGAAATCGTGTGAGAAAACATTACAGGAGTGAATCGAGTAGCAGCAGCATATGAGCTCAAAGAAGCTTCTCCCATGGCGATCTTCAACAAAGAACTCCGATCACCAACAAGAAAACCGATCATGGCTCTGATACCATGTAAAGGAATGAGGAAAGATTGAAGAGACAAAAGGATAGAGAAGAAAGTAGAATATTCTGGATGAGAAACCACAAAGACAGTGTAATTCTCATTCAACTAAATCTATACAAGAGTTGACTATAAATAGTCTAGCAGCTACCACTCACAATTTTACACGTGGCACAGCCATATAATTACATTTACCAAACTTATAACGGAAAGCTAACAACATAACAGAAAGTTAACTAATCACTAACTAATCACATGACACAAACATACTAATCACCAGTTCCTTTCATCTTAACAGTGAGGAAAATGGTGAGAGATTTTTTTTTTTTTAATGATCTTTGGTATGAAAGTCCTTTAATAATACATCCGATAAGCCCCTCATTAAATAACTAGTTTTTCAGTAAATCAATTATTAACTATGATAAGCTAGTGATTTATCATAAAACTATCAAGTTCATATAGAATCTCAAATCCCACCTTCCCTTCCTCCCTTCTTCCATCAAAACATTACCTTTATCCTCGCATTCTCTCTCTCTCTCAAAACATCGCATTCATCCCCGCATTCTCTCTCTCTCTCTCTCTATCTCTCTCAATTCATCCTAACGTTTTCTCTCTCTGCTCTCTCTCTCTCTCTCGTTTTCTCTATTCATCCTAACGTTTTCTCTCTCTCTGCGACGCCACCGGCGGACGACTTCTGCTTCGGGCCTGATAGATCTCGCGTGACAAGCTCCATTTGTCGGCATCTCTTTTCGTTACGAGCTCAACCCGTTGAGGCTGCTCTGATGCGGATACCTCTGAGCCACGGATTGATTAACCAGAAAAGAGAAATCCGGCATTTTAACTATAAAAAATTAATATCTCAGTTATTTGCTCAATTGGGTGGCAATTAAAAAAAGGCCGTTCAGACTAATTTCTCTGTGAATTATGACACATATAACAATTTTTTTTTTAATTATTATTTAAAGTATATCAGCTGGTACTTAATATATGTAACCCAACTATATACGTTAGTCTTATTGTTGCAATAAGCTCTAACTCTCTCTTCTTGTGCCTTCCAGAGCAGGGGGGAAAAAGTGTTAGAAATTTTATTTTTATTTTTTAAAGCTTCTTCTGGAAATCCAAGATAGGACCATGAGTGGGGAAACAAAAGGGAAGGGCAGAAGAATTATTAATAAGAAAGCAAAAGGTGGTGAGTGCTCGCGATCAGAGATCTACACAAAAACAAAAGAACCGCCCCAGCATCTGAGTTGCCCTTATTATCTACTCTCACTCAAAACAATATAAACATACATATATATGTGTGTCTGTATGTATATATCCAACATTACTTCCACCCATCATCCATTGAAGGAAAAAAAAGAAAGAAAGAAAGAAAGGAAGAAAGAAAGAAAGCAACCTTCACTATTCACTAATAGTTGAGCCCCTCCCCTCTAATTTTATTATGTATAAGTGATCCCCACACACTAGCATTAATTAAAAAAACAAAAACAAAAACAAAAAGAAAAACTCATGGTATGTATATATCGAGAGCAAATGAACACCGGAGATACACTATCACCACAACAAATATACAAGACTAGTTAAAATGTCAATCTTCGATTTAATTTCACATGATTCGCATGAGTTCATAACTACTTAAACATGATGAGGCATGAAAAATTAAACCCAATCATGTTACTTACTTATATTTAGTCCACATTTGATTAAATCTGAACCCTCTATTCTTTTAAATATATTTTAGTTCTTAGGTTTTCACGATTGCTGTCCGTCATACATTTAGAAATCTAGTCCATTACAAGTCCAATATTATTATTATTATTTTTTTACCAAAAAGTACTAAAATGTGGGAATTCAAACTCTAATGTTGAGACTAAAAAATACCTAAAAAAGGACATTCACAATTGTTATAATTTGAATTTGAAACTGAAAAATGACCTTCACTTGGCATTAATATTAAATGAAACAAAAGGAGCGGGGAAAAAGAAGAGCGATTAATGGAGACCCACCACTAAGACCATGGCCAGTGACCACCACCAACTTTCTATGTATCATGTGTTTATGAGTTGTGCAGTTTAATTATTATGTGACCAGGTAAAGAGAATATGTGAATCGATCTTAAATGTATATATATTTACAAAGTTCATAAACAATTATTTATTCTACGCTTTTTATTTTTCTTAATAATATACAATTAAGACGTGTAATCCTCTAACATATCTATGTATGTAATTAAGGAAAAAAATTTGGACAATACTTAAAAACAGTAGTGATATTAAACATCACTCGCATGTCTCACACTATTAGGTCACTAACGAGGTTCATCTTTTTATAAAGCATAGCCTGATGAGAACATCGTCACAGGCAAGAGCACGTGGGACGAGACGTATTCATATCCAATTCTAGTTCCCATTGGTCCGGTTATGAGGGCTCGTGTGAAGAAATTCAAAGACACACTTATGGGGTTGATTCGAGCAAGTTGGTCTCAAGCTATTGCGTGGAGGCCCATCAAGGGAATTGCAAGTGACACGCATCCCAACAAATGCATAATTCAAGCAATAGAAGAGGCTGAGTAATTACGCTTGCGAGATCAATAGCTGTCACTTTGTTTCCGTTTTGAGTACTTTCCCATTTTAAGGGGACAAGTGGCGACAAGAATCAGTTATGTACCTAATTATTGTCTAGTTTGCTTTTTCTTAGAATATTGTAAGGCTTTTTTTTGCAGCCATTTAGGGAACTTACCTTTTTTTGCTTTAGATTGGGTGTTTCCTTTTTTTTTTTTTTTTTTTTTTTTTTGGTTTATTGACTTGCCCAAAATTGATGGGCAATTAGGAGCTGCAGATTGACAAAGGGGAAACCCCTATATCATGTATGGATTTTACTGTTTGGGCAGAATAGTTTACACGAAATTTTTGAGGCTGTAATACCCCGGATTTTTATGACTTACGATTTCCTTTGAGACAAGGAAAAATTTAAGATTGAATCATGTATGTCGATATGAAGTTCATGATATGAGTTAAATAT
>JAFMPE010018485.1:0-11499 GCA_024759925.1 Ficus religiosa | reverse complement strand
TTGAAATGTGTTGCTAAATTTTAGATATAATTTTTGTAAGTGTCGTTATTGGAGTTAAGCTTTTTTTTTTTTTTTTTTCTATTTTATTTTTACACTGTCATTATATATATGTTGTAAAAATGTCATTATCTTAATAAATTTATTCTTATTTTTTGGTTTTTTTCTTATAATGGTTTTGTAATTATGGTGATGATTTTGTCTTTACGTGGAGTTGCACAAATCATTAACTTAATAATAATCTGAATGCTTACCTTTTCTTTTCACTTTCTTTGGTTTTTGCTAATATAATAATTGTAATGTTTTGGTAATGAATTAATAAATACAAAAAATCAATAATAACAATGAATGGTTATAATATTGCTTAACGATTTTGAAAAATTACACAGACTAATGATTAGACTACAAAGAGATTTGACCATATTTGTTATGAGGGGATTTGCGATTTTAATAGAATGAGAAATATATTTATATATATATATATATATAATCTCCAGAGAAGTGATTCTCCGAGAAATATTTGGGAAAAAAAATCATCCACATCTTCCAAAAAAATTTACTTTGAGTAAGAAGGTTGCATTTGTCGACAGGGTAAATAAAATTTAAAATATAAGCCATGACCATAATATTTTGTACTATGAGCCATGTTTTAGATTATGATTCTTAAATTTATATACGTCTTGAGTAGCCATATATTATGGATTTTTTTTTTCTCTCTGTTTTTTTTTTTTTTTTTTTCCGAGAATTAATGACTTTGAGTATGTGCGTTTGCTGCTCAACACATGAGTCTTGTTTGGTTTTTGAAGAAATTAAGAACTTTAAGTATTTCTGTTGCTACTCAACACATGGATCTCCTTGGACTCATCTTCTTTTGATTTAGTGATCAGCGCCGTACTATTTGACGTACTTGTTTATAATGTAATATATATATATATATATATATATATATATTCGCTGTAAAAAACCGTAAACTACAATTTTTTCTTCATTAATTGTCCCTTGGGTACTAGTTTATTGTGTGATAAATTATATTTGTTGACTTTCATTGAATCTACATCGCTTCTATTCCTAGCCAATTTCATTTGGAGTATAAACAAACAAGAAAATTAGTTCCATTCCCATATCCCGGGTGCATTCAACAGCCTAATATAACTATACTAGTAGAACGGAACTCCCATGTTAACAAAAAGTTTTTTTTTCTTTGCCTTAAATTTTTTTTTTTTTTTACAAGAATGAACTTATTTGGATAAACAATTATTCATTCTATTGTCCTAATGAATAAAAATATAGAAGTAAATATCTAAATATAATCTATAGACACTGATATTGTGTAATTATGATTTTTTTTGAACTTCAGATGGAAGGATTTGAACTCTATCTTTATGTGTAGTTAGATGTTGTATTATTATTAGGTTATGCCTGTAATCACGCATAATTATGATGTTTACATCTTCAAACATAAATTATGAAATTGTTTCACATTTTATTGTATTGTAACATTTGTACCATGTGAGACCACTATAAATAGTTTTTTAAAAAATAAGTCTTACAATATATTAATTAACTAATTTTATAAAGTTTGTCTTTGGTCCATTATAAATGACCGGTTATTTATACAGGATATTATAAAGTTTGAGATTGACAACCGTAGGTGCCGTGGCAAGCACAATCTGGTGAAGGGTGCCCCGGCGACGAGGTAGCATCACAAACAAAAATCAAAATACGAGAGACTTTTTGTCTCTGATACTAATTGATGCAGTAGAAGCATAATAAAATATAAATTCGTTGATTCTTAAATAATACATAAAATTATACACGTACGATTGGTTGAAAAACTTCTCAAATGATTTTTTTTTAATTAAGAATCATCGAAACTTAACTGAATAATCAAAAAACGTAAGAAGCTTTTTAAGCAGTCTTGTTATAATCTTATTTAAGTTTGAAAACAACAAAGATAACTCCTAGAATTCAACCTTCCTAAAATAGTTGAAATAAAGATAAACTGCTACAAGTTCACATTGAACTNGGTGCCCCGGCGACGAGGTAGCATCACAAACAAAAATCAAAATACGAGAGACTTTTTGTCTCTGATACTAATTGATGTAGTAGAAGCATAATAAAATATAAATTCGTTGATTCTTAAATAATACATAAAATTATATACGTACGATTGGTTGAAAAACTTCTCAAATGATTTTTTTTTTTAATTAAGAATCATCAAAACTTAACTGAATAATCAAAAAACGTAAGAAGCTTTTTAAGCAGTCTTGTTATAATCTTATTTAAGTTTGAAAACGACAAAGATAACTCCTAGAATTCAACCTTCCTAAAATAGTTGAAATAAAGATAAACTGCTACAAGTTCACATTGAACTGAGATTATTCAAATTAAGACAAACTTTTGAAAGTAAGATAATCCCTCTAAGTATCATATTTTTGTATTACATCACATATTCACAGTAGGTTTGGAAAAAAAATACAAAATAACTATCTGATTATGACCACAGTAACTTTGGACTAACGAAAACTACAACAGATATTTTTCACAGCACATCTTGTCAAAAATAGTCGTAACACCCCTTTCATCGTCCCTATTTTAATAGATCGGAAATCCATTATAATCACGTTTTACAAGTCAGAAATTAATTGAAATTTGGCCAATAATTCGAAGACTCAAAATGAAATTAACGCCAATAATACATAGACCTATTTTCATTAAAAACTATACTTTAGCTAAGGCTGATTAATTTGATTAATTCTAGACCATCCATCTGGTTTTTCTAGGGCTTATTTCGAAGATACGTGTTTCAAATACTTTGCTTTGAAGGAATAATTTATTTAATAGACAGTCAATTCATGGTTTTAAATCCTTTTTGTGTAAGCTATTTATTATAGAGTAATTAACCTTTGTTAATCCTTGAACTATGGCATTGTGACCCGTAGCAAAGCCATCTTATATTGAGGGAGACAATAAGAGGTATGTCACGAAAATGAAAGATGGATTTATTATTATTCTTTTTATAACTTAAAAATTATTGTAAAATATGTCATATTTGCCTATTTTTAAATTGTCACTATCGCTCGTTCAGATCGGATCTCCTCCACCCAATTTCCTCCACAAGGTGGATATCCACCACAAAATGATCGCCGGATCTCCTCCCTCTCAGATCGCCGGTCGCACTATTTTTCCTCCACCTGATCGACCCTTGGATCTACAAGCACAGAGAGCAAATCTCCTCCACGTGCGTCTGAGATCCGATCAGATTTCCATGCATGGAGGAGATCGCTCCTCCTCATGTGATTGTCACCAAGGAGATACTCGCACCGAAGCCACCATTGAAGAGATTACATTATTTTATTTTTTTATTTTTATTTTTTGGATTTCTTCAATTTTTCTTACGGTTTGTGGATTGTTGATTTTGTGTTTTCAAGAAATTTTTGGGGTTTTTTTTTTTTTTCAGTAAATCGGTGATAAAACTTAGAAAATTCGATGGATTTAGCAATAACTAGCTAGTTACCAATCGGTATCCTATCGGAAGAGATGGTTACACTGATAAAATGGTTACATTGCGAGAGATGGTTACACTAATTGCATTCTTTTATTATTATTATTATTATTATTATTTTGGATTTCTTCAATTTTTTGTATGGTTTGTGGATTGTTGGTTTTGTGTTTTCAAGGAATTTTTGGTTTTTGGTTTTTTTTTTTTTTTTAAATAAATCAGTGATAAAACTTAGAAAATTCGATGGATTTAGCAGTGACCAGTTAGTTACCGATCGGTATCCTACTGAAAGAGATGGTTACATTGATAAAATGTCAACGAAGGTTTTCTAGTTGGTAACCAACTGGTAAACCGCCAGCGAAGGCTACTAGTTAGTTACCAACCGGTAACCAACTGATAACCCACTTGTGGTCGGTAACCAACTTGTAACTAGTTGGTAATTCATTAGTTGATGTGGTTACCTCATGAATACCAACTAGTAGTATATTTTAAGATGAATAAATGAATATTTATGATGTAATATTATGACATTTCTTTCGAGAGTTTTTTTTTTCTATGTTGCAAAAATCAATCTAACCTGGTAAACGTCCTTATAATAATTTTTCTATCCCTTTGCTTCAATATAATATTAAAAAAAAGGGGAAAATCATACCCTTTCTCCCTTTCAATACAAAACAACTAAAGGGACAATCAATATGTCTAAAAGATTTTTAATTCTCTTTTCTTTATCTTTTTTTTACATCTCATTTTCTTTCTTTCTCACCAAATAGAATGTTAGAGTCAGGAACTAAAACTGCTAAAAAAAAAATAAAAATTAAGAAAAAAAAAACTCGTAGATTTATTTGCAAGAAGAAAAATTCAAGAATAAAAAATTCAAGTAATAAGTATTTACCAAGGGGAAGATACTAGCAATGTCCAATTATACAAGACAATGAGCGTCTCAAAAATGCTTTTTAGCCATACAAATATGTAAATATATTATATATATGTTTATATAAAACCAAAAGTTAAAAGTATTATTTTTCTTTTATATATAAAGGAACTAAAAAACAGAAAAAGTTTTAAAAAATAAGATCAAACTTGTACAGAACTATTGAGCAACAAGGGTGAAAACTGCAACAGAGGTTCCAAAGTGTTGGGTAGAAACTTCCTAGCAAAAAGAAAGCACAAAGAAGTGGTGGTATTTCCATTATAAGTGCAGTTACTACCAAACCTTATTTTACTCAGAAACTCATCTGAAACATCATTCCTTCCAAACTTCCCGGGATGTGGACCACTCTTGGACCAATCAACCCAAGTGACACTCCGATTCGAGTTCTCTTCGGGGCAAATTATGTTTATCAATGTCGGAATATAGTGTTCATCCATGTAACAAGGCGGGTTACAATGTTCGACGAAAATGGGATAGTATTTGGTGTCCGATACAATCTGTAGGGCAATCTTCCGGCTGACCTCAAACCATTGTGAGCCTTTTCGCCACTCCGATATGGAAATTGTTGGAGACATGTTGGGATTGTATCGGCCACGACCGCTCTTTCTTGGGTCGTCGAAGGAAGCTGTGAAGCTTTTGTGGGCGTTTGTGAGGTAATTGTATGCTGTTGTGAAGTTGAACAAGGGGATGCATGATTCGGAGAGTAACACGAATCTCTCGTTGGAGGAATCGAGTAGGGCATTTGCTAAGAGCCGTCTTTCGGCGTCGATCATCGTCGATGTTCCCCATTCCACTGGCTGCATTGAAATCGGATGAAGAACATCAGTTTGTGTACTATTCTTCTAGGTTTATTTTATGAGAAAATGATCCTTTTTACAAACTGAAAATCAAGTCACTCATCTTTATCCTAGAAAATTAGTCCATTCTAGTTTTGTGAGATGAGAATGTCGCTATTCTAGAAATTAAAAGAACGAAGAGAAGATATAGGTTTAACATGGATGTGCCTACGTCCACGGATTAGGAAATTGAGTCCTATGAATAAGCTTCATATCTCCGTACAAGTTGAGAAAATACGATTAATATCTCGATATAGTGTATCTAATTTAAATATGATTATGATGTACTTAAATGTCCTAAAGTTATCTAAATAACTGTATTAGATTATTACAAATAAAATCAAATTTATAACTGCGTCCTTAATGGTTATGAAATCTGTCTTCCTTATTGGTTATGTGAGGTAGAACAATTGCCCTATTTAGTAATTGGCATGACATTTTTGCATTTTTGTGTTTCAAAAAACTAAAGGAGTCTATTCCTTCGTGAAAAAGACAAACCTCTCTCTCTCTCTCTCTCTATCTATATACACATATATATTTTGGGCATATTTTTCTCATCTCCATGTAAGGTTTTAAGACTAACCAACTAGTTTTAAGATTTTTCGATATGACATTGCTTTGAAGAAAATAAAACATGTAAATTAGAATTGAGAAGTTCTTTTTATAGAAACTTACCTCGCTTGGGATTCTTCTTTTATAGAAAACAGAGTTTTCAGGAGTTGAATCAACAAAGGAGGGATGTGAGTGAACATAAATGGTATAAAGACCTTCATGACCTTTGAAGAACATTTCCCAAAGAGGACCCAAAGGAATTGGTCCCCTTGACAAGAACATGAATGCCACTTTAGGCACACGTTTATGCGGCGATCTTCCGTTGCTTTGAGCCGCTATAGCCCGACTGAACAGCTCGCTGTCATTCATGTAAGGCAGGATATTTGGCTTAACTTCTAGCTCCGCCGGCGGTGGCGGTGGTGGTGGCGGTGGCGGTGGCGGTGGGAGTATCGTTGGGGGTGGGAGTAACGGCAGGGGTGGTGAAGGCGACTCTAGCAAGATAAACGGTTGCGCTTGAAGTGATGAGTTTGATACAATACTTGCCTGTGATAAGAACAAAAGACTTTTGAAGTATACACTGAATGAGATTCCAATCGATAAACTAACAACAAAACACACCAAATGAATAAAAGGCCGTAATTGGAACCGGGGAATGAAAATATTTTCCATTGTCTTGATTTTTATTTTTTATTTTTGGCCAACTTTCTCTCATGATCTAGTGGATGGATATAGGAGGCTATGGTTAATGCAAGCGCGTCGAGGGAAGGCCTTGACCGGATACTTAAAAACTAGCTAATAACGACATTTCAAAACCAAATCTTTGAGCGAAAGTTAAGATGGCATGCATGTGTTTTGGTCTCACTTTTGGTTTCGAAATCTCTCTCTCTCTCTCTATATATATATATATATAACGCAAATTGTCAATCTAAATAGATAATTAAAATAAAAAAAATAATAAAAAAATAATAAAAAAACCTTAAGAACTGTACCACAACTAATATAAGATTGACTCCATATGTGAGTACATGTTATAGGACTCATCCTCTATTAGTCTATATATGGCGCTTGTTATCACCGATGCCCCTATATTATTTATATTTCAATTTGGCAATTTTGACTCGGCGAGCCCTTTGAAACGTCTACACGTATTCTTCTCAAAGATGGCTTTCTCTTTTGAAAAAGGTGATTGTTCAATATTGACTTTGGACCTGAAACTCCATGTGGGTTTTGCACAAACTAGATTTGACTGTTCAATTAATTTTGTCATGTAAAATGTGAAAAAAGGTGCATTTCTTGTCGCTGACTAAAATCAGAACACTTTTTACTCGAGACCAGACCCAAAAAAAAGTCTACTTTCATTGCTTTTCCTACAATTTTTTTTTTTTTTTAATCTTGCCATTGTCCAATCATAAATGGTTTTCTAATAGGATGCAGTCACGAAATGTCACATTTTTATAGATTCCGTTAAGTTATCATATTTTTCGAAATAACTCTTATGTTTATGACAATTTAGTTATATGTCCTATTGGTAAGGTTTAACGAATGAATCCTTTCCCTTAAATCTCGGTTGGTTAGGTTAAAAATCAAATAGATGATAAGATGAATGCTAGTAAACTGTGTAGAAGTCAACGGCTTGGGCTTAAGAAATATCAAAAAACCTCCCATCAAGACTGCTTTCCTTTAGGCTTAAGAAATATGAAGTTTGAATAATGGAAATTAAAAAAAAAGTCAGCATAGACCATAGTTTCACATCTATGGTCAAATTTTACAAAGAATTCAAGCTCGACATCTACAAGCTTAGAGTAACAGCTTCTTGATTGTTCACCAAATCCGAGAACTCGATCAATCCACCCAACACAACCCAATCCAATATATTTGAGTTCGGAGGATTTTGGATTGGTTACGAATTGGGAGGACCATCTGTGAAAACCCGTAACTCCTGGGACAAATGAACGAGGAAATTTCACTCAATCATAAAATCTCATAACCCAAAAACTACATGAACTCGCTTGGCAACATCGGGTTTGAAGCAAATCAAGGAGATACTTTCATTCTAGTTCAATGTATAAACAGATCGGGACCAAATTCTCTATCTCCGAGTCTCGGATACAAAGCCAATGAGCCTAATAGATACAGTCAGACTAGCCGAATGAAACTTTTTTCAGTTACCAACCTCAGGCAGACAATACGAGATTCGAGTTAATTGAAATCAGAAGGCAACATCAAAATCACATACATGTGAAATAATACAGTGAAACCAAATGAAAGAACCTCGACAACTTCGACCTTAAATTTTTTTATCCCCAACATTCAACGGTGATTGCAACGAACCGGACATAGAACGAATTTAATTTTATATCTCAAGTGAAATTCACAGGGTAACCAAAAAAGAAAGCAAAAAAATAATTTGAGAGTGCAAGGCAACCACAAACCCAGTAGGAGCAAAATGTAAAGGAAGGGGGAAAAAAAAAAAAAAAATGTACAGTAAAATTAACTTTGGCACTCCTGAATGAAAAATAAAAGGGGAGAAGCCAAAGTTATCGAGGGCAGATGAAAACAAACAACAAATTCGAACCTTTCAACGTCACAAAAGGAAATCTGGAATCACTTGTGTCTGTGGAATCACACTTGGAGGTGCATCTGTTATTTGTCGAGCTTTGCTTCTGCTGCGTCGATGACTACTCTTTTTCTTCCCCTCCTGACCATTTTCGGTCATTTCATCTCCAGCATTCCTCGAACTTCTATGTTTTCTGTCTTTCCCATGCGATTGGTGCTTGCTTTTTCTTGAACTTTGGTTTTTATTATCCTGTTTGTCTATAGTCGAATCTTCTTTCGATTCGGGAGTATCAACATTTACTTTCTCCTTCCCTTTATTCTTACTCGAAGAGCTATCCAATGGTTTTAGCTGTGATGAACTGGATTTCGTGTTGCCGCCAAACAGAACTTCACGTACAGCATCAGAGAGCGAATCATCCTTCGGCTGTGGCTGTGCTGCAATTGCCACTACATCTCCATCTAATTTCACCACCACGGGCCTAAGCTTTGCATGGTTTGACTTTTTCTTGGGAACAAGAGATTGCTCTGTAAGCTTAACCAGATCTTCAGCGTTGCCCAGTGATTTCAGGTCATTGGCTGGCGGATAATCATTCGGTACGTCATTCTTCTCCAAAGGAAGATAGTACAACCCATGACGCTTGCGGTGCTCTGCAAGGAGAAAAGTAGATTCGTTTGAAGGTTCCGCCTCTTCTTTGTTCTGAATTGTTGGGAAAGGAGCAGCAGCTGTCTCATCTTGAAGAGGACTTTCGAGAGAGAATGAAATTGATGAAGTTAGTTGGACGGCAGGAAGGATTGTCTCCAAGTCCTCAAGATTCTCCTTGAGTTCTAAACCATCTGGTACAGGAACTCTTTCCTGTGCGGTCACCGAGACTGGACCAAGCTCATTAGAAAAGGCATCTTGCATCATTTTGATGATTTTGTAAGCTCCGGTTTCATCCCTTGGCAAACTTTCTTCCTTCTGACTTACACAATTGGTTATATCTTGCCTAATCAACCCAATGAAGCAAAGCAAATTCCGTGATCTTTCTAGTATTTCCACATCATGACTTCCTGATAGCGGACCAACCCCCAATTCAACTTTATTTAAAAAGTTCATTACAGATTCATCCGTCAAAACATTTGTCCCCAATGAAGCCAGACGAGTTGTCTGGTCACCAGAAGCACCAATTTCCTCGCTGTCATCTCCAGAGATATCATCGTATGATTGATTTAAAACCCTTGGGTTGAAACCTTCCTCCCACTCGTTCTGTGCCGAAGCATTACTTGTTGCCAGATCAGAACCTTCCTGACGATTTCTTTCAGGTACCAATTGCAAAGCAGGAGGCACCAGATAAGAATGTAGGCAAAAAATAAATACTTTAAAGGTAGCCTGTAAATATACCGCTCTTATCGGTGGCGGCAAAAGATTTGTACGAGGTTGTAGAAGTGCCTCCATTAGTTCTAATGGATTTCTTGAGAACTCAACGTATTCCCCTGACACCCAAGCAGCAGCAGACAATATTCTGTGCAAGAACGTGTTACCAAGTAATGAAGGATCAATCAGCAAATCACGGCCGAGCCGAACAAGCTCTGGCCTTACATCCTTGACCCTCATACCAATATCAATAAGCTGCCTCTCAATTTCATCCCCCTTTTGGCAGTGTGGGATCCTCGACATTTCTCCCAAATTCATAACATACCAATCAAAGTCAACAATAATCTCATACACATTCCTACTACAAGTGGACAAAATCGACCCTAGAATCTCATTGCAGAACACAGGATCAGATTTAAGGGCATAATTGAGCAAAACCCTGGAAATTTCAGCAACATTAGTCTCCGAAACCATCGCCATCACCAGGCGCAAGGACTCGAGCTTAATATTCAGATCCACATCACTCAAAGATTTAATAACAACCTCCTTATTCTCCAACACGGCCCACAAATGTTTCGGCGCAACAATCAAAAGCGCCTGCAGCGCAAGATACTTAAGATTCGGATCATCATCAACCAAAAACTCCCGAACCTTCTCAACCGCAAGCCTCACAGCAGATTCAAAATCTGCAAAACTAGTGACCACAGTCCTAACGCACTCAAACACCAACGATTTTGCTCCGGTCCGCCTCATAAGATCGCAAATCGGCTCAACAACCCTCTTGCCCAGCCTCGGTTCAAGAGGCACCAACTTTGCCAATATCTTCAACAACTTAATCAACACCCAATTGTTCTTGGAATCAACCAAAATCCTATAAAACTCAGGCGCTAAAGGAAGATACGATCTGGGGTCTTTCGAAGTAAGCTCGCAAAAGACCCCGACCGCCGCGGACACAATCTGCGGATCGGAACTCTCTAAATTCTCAACCAAACGCTTAAAACAGACTCTTGCAGCATCTGGGTACTTGTCAAAAACTCTCAAAATCACACCAATCGCCTTCTTTCTAACAAAAACTTTACTACTCGAGAGAAGAGTAAAAATCTCGGGAGTTAAGTCTGTGGCAAGATCAGGAGTGGCAATTCTAGAGAGGCAATCGAGGGCAAGGCTTACCTCGTACTCGTTGGTACTAGAAAGGTCCTTTCGGAGCTGGTTGGTGATGAGGACGAGGACGGGGGTTGTGTCGTTGAAGGAGAGGGAGGCGCAGTGGTAGGCGATCCGCTTCTGGGAGAAGCGGGAGGAGGAGAGGAGCTCGACGACGTGGAAGGCGGCGAACGACATGTCGTAGAAGTGGAGGGAGGAGAGATACGACAGCTTTTGGAGGGCGACGGCCTTGGTGTGGTGGTCGGTGGACTTGATCTCGCGGCGGATCTCGTCCATGGCTTTGGAGATGAAAGCGGTCTCGCCGATGAGGCTGAGGCGGAGGCCCTTGATGAGGTCGTCGAGGGTTCGTTGGAAGAGAGTGTCCATTAGAGAAGAACCCGCCATTGATTTTTTGGGTGGTTTGAGATTTTGGAGAAATTCAGGTTAATTGGTGATGGTGTTGAGGAGGCATTTGGGGTTGAAGGGGTTTCTGGGTTTTGGTTGTTGGTTGTTGGTGGTGTTGGAATTATGGGATTTTGGGAAATGGGACCACAATCTTTGCCAATGGAGTTTCATTTGATGTTTGTTATTGTGTGCTTCCGATCAAATTCGATAGAGCAGGGAAGAGAAC
>JAFMPE010018441.1:22872-43531 GCA_024759925.1 Ficus religiosa | reverse complement strand
AAAAAAAAAAAAAACTTTTGAGGTGTTTAGTCCTATCCATCAAAACTGTTATCTTCCCTTAATATAATTATAAAAAAAACTGTTAATCAAAAACATCATTTTTGCAATTTTGCCCAAGGAAAGACACATGGAACTCACATCACATGCCTTTACATTCAACAAAATGGACAAGAGTCGGTGAGGAAATAAAAATTGCATAAGTTTAGATATAGATTTTTTGACCTTTTCTTTCTCCGTCTGATTCGTTAGTTGGAGATGAAATTTTTAAATTGAAGTTTGTTAACTTTTTAAAAATTAGTTATAATTTTTGTTGATTTTTCAGAAAAAAAACAACAGTTGAGATGGAAAATTTGAATTCCAATTGAGACACTAAACAAAAACTTAGTGAAGCTATATATATATATATATATTTTTTTTTTTTTTGCCATAATAGATTTCAAATTTTACAAACTAATCTCATATTGAAAAAAAAAAAAAGACTTTAAGCCAAAATTTTGGGACCAATTATGGAAGCTAGTACGTTATAATTTTCTTTTTTGGATGCTTCTACAATTTAGAAATTCCATCATTTTTTCATTGAGGAAAAAAAAAAAAGGTTTTCGTTTTACCTAATTAAATGAGCAAAGTGTTAAGTACATGTGAGAAAATGATTTTCTAAAATACATATATTTAATTTTATTAAAATTAAGAAAATAAAAAAAGTCAATAGTGATTTATCATGGATGGTCAATTAATAATATTAATATGTATTTTTATCCGTCCATTGGTAACCTATTAAATTTCATTCTAATTGATTTTGATCTATTAGTATTAGGGATCTCAATTATTTTTCTAAAAAGAAAATTCGACAATTTTTTAAGATTGATAAAATTTCTTTATTAAGAATGATTTTATTTTTGTGATTTCAAGCAAAACTTCCAGCTCCATTATTTATTTTTAAAAAAGTTAAACTGCGGTAAATCTCTTTTTATATATCCTATCGATATAGTTCATTTTTAAACTGTTAAGATGTAATTGAATGGCTGAGATATTGATTGTGTATAATAATTATCAAACACCTTACCTCATATCAGTATAGATTAATAAATAAAAAATTAAAAAAGACCAACCTTTTCTCTTTCCCGACACTGGCAACTTCTTCGCTTACGTCGATGACTGACTCTCACTCCCCCTGATCAGATCTGCCCCTCTCCCCCCCAGACGCCTACTAGCCCAATCCCCCCTCCTTCCCAACCCCAACAACGGAAACCTCCCCTCCCCCCAATCTTCCACTAGTGAAGGTGGATTTTTTAAATTTTCTTTTTTTATTTTTTAATTTCTTAGTCAAATATTACTATAAGATGAAGTATATAATAATTATCGTACATAAATAATATCTTAACCGTTTAATTATATCTAAACAGTTTAAAAATAAATTCTATCAATAAAATATATAAAAATGATTTTTCCGCGGCTTTATCATTTTTAAAATCTTAACCTCATCTCAAATTTAAAAAAATAAATTCTTTTTATTTTTATTTTATTAAATGATGGCAATGGGCCTTAAAAAAGAAAAAAAGAAAAAAAAAAGTTGCCTTCAAACTAGGTAACCTTTCACATAAAAACCGGGTTTTGATCCGACCCACATAACTGAACCCGTCATATGGCACCGCCCCTTTCCCTCTCACTTTCTCGGAAAGGAAAGCGCAAGAAAATTTTCAAGACCACCCCCCAGTCATTTTTTTGCAGTTAACGAGCCACTTCCCTCTAATCCCGCCCAATCTCTCTCTCTCTCTCACCATCTCTTTCTCTCTCTTCCTCTTTCTCTTTCCGCTCTTCACTCATTATTCTCAGCTTCGCCCTTTCTAGGGCTTCGACCTCTGTGGTTTTCCCCCATGTTGCTCGCATCTTGATTCTCGAATATTCGATTCCCCTCCCGATACCCTAGGATTTCTCGACCTAGAATTCTCCCTCCCGCATTCGATGGAGGACGAGAAGCGCGCCGGCGCCGGCGGCGGAGGCGGCGATTCGTCAAGGGCTTCGTCGTCGTTCGTCAAGTCCGGCGACCGGCAAATGTTCACGGTTGACCTCCGGCCCGGAGAGACCACCATAGTCTCGTGGAAGAAGCTCATGAAGGACGCTAACAGGGTCAATGGCGCCCCCACCTCCGCTCCCGAGCCTCCCGCCAATGCTCACCCTCGCCTCGAGTCTCGTATCGCCCCGGTGAGACCTTTTAATCCAATGCTAATGCGTTTTCGCATTTGGATTTTGGTTAAAATTTTCTTCTTTTATGAAGTATAATTGGGTATTTTCTGAGCTGAATTCGCGTGTCCTGGGTTTTTGCGTAAGCTGTACGGTGATAATTGCTGTTAATTGGACGTAAATTTCATGTTTTTTTGTTAGCATATGATATTTTCTTCGTTAATTCTAGTTCCATCTTTATGCGAAAAGTGAAGTTTTAGTGAAAAAAGCATTGAGAATGGTTGTCGTGGAATTCACCACCAATTTGCGTTTGATCAAATGATGAACATGAAAACGAGTCTGATGATAAATTCTGAGCGTTATCTTTTGATGGTTTGGCTGAGATTTAGATTGTTATGCGGTTTATATGAAAAGGGTTCAAGTTATTACCGTGAAAGTAGCTTCGTTTTCCAGGCTTCTGATCTTCATAACATTTTCTTTATCACTGATTTCGTTTCTTCAGGGGATGAACAAACACAAGCTGGTTCATCCCCCAGTTTGTCATTCTAATTGTGTGCTTTTGCTTCACTTTAGGTGCAACAGCCTGCCGGCGAGGAAGTTAAAGAAGAGCCTGCACCAAATCGTTTTAGTGCTGTTATTGAGAAGATTGAACGCCTTTATATGGTAAGTAGTTTCATTTATTTTGTATTTTGTTCACTTTTGGTAGCAACCTTTCTTTTGTTTTTAATGTTGTTGTTGATCATGATAATAAATACCTTGTCTATTGTACTGATGCTCGATAAAACTGTCTCAGGGTAAAGACAGTAGTGATGATGAAGATTTGAATGACGTTCCCGATGATGATCAATATGATACAGAAGACTCTTTTATTGATGATGCTGAGTTGGTCCGTCTACATATTTCTTGCTTATATAACATGCCTACGTTGAACTTTGTGCTGCTACAATTGCTTGCTCCCTACACTGTCATGTTCTCGTATCTTTACAGTGGTCCCTTATTGTGTTTGCAGGATGAGTATTTTGAAGTTGATAATTCGGCCATAAAACATGATGGTTTTTTTGTTAACAGGGGAAAATTGGAACGCATGTGAGTTTCCTCGAACCTTTCTTGATGCTATATTATTTATTTATTTTTTTTGGGAGTTTCTTGGTCAGTTATATGCAAAATTTTCCCTTTTTCTTTTAGAATCAAATGGATTTCATACATAGCCTCTGGTGAAGAAGCAACAATTTATACCTTAACAAGCTTCAAAAGTTTTTTCTGGTTTCTGCCAATTTTTATTACTACCTGTTTTAGAAACTTGAAAGTAAGCACTTGAATCTTTGTCATATAGTATGGTTTGCAACAATAGAATGCTAGGACACAGATATTTGATGGAACAAATGAACAATTATCTTTCCCCTTTGATCAACATGCATCCACGGTAACAAATTATATAGTTTCTGGTTTGCACTTTTGTAGGTCACAAAAGATTACTGGGTTTCCAACATAAAAGTTTCCACATTTGTATACATCTATGCACATGCAAGTAGACCATATATCTTGATATTGACGTTTTCTCCCTTTGTGTTGTTTTTTGGTGTTTTGTCTATGAGAAGGGAAACTACTGTATTGCCTAACCAGCAACCAAAGAAAAGGAGAAGAAAGGATTTGACAAAGAGTAATGGTGAAAATGATGATGGTCGTTTGCCAAATAAACATACAAAATTAGGTAAGACGACAGCTGCTAAGAATACATCCACACTTGCAAAGAACCTACCTACTTCCGCCCAAAGTGTAGCTGTATCGGGTGAACATGGTGAAGATCTGAGATTTCAGAATCAGTTGAATTCTTCAGCATTTTTCTCTAAAAAGAAATCTTCTGAATCTAAAACTATATTAGATCCTTCTTTTCTGAAAGTTTCAAATGGAGATACTTCTGTGGCATTAGCAGAGGCGAAGGATATTGATAAGCAGAAGGCATCTAAAGATTCAAGTAGCAAGTTTAAAGATATGGCTGTATCCGCAGACGCTTTACATCAGAAATATCATGACAAAAGTGCTTATGCACAAGCCAGACCCCAATCTGCGAAACTGTTAGGCGGCGGTGTTGATGAGTTGGAGTCAACAGTCAGATCCAAAGAGAAAAACGGGATTCGTGAACAGCCTGATATTATTGCCTATGAGGGAAAGTACTCCACTCCATCAACAGTTAGTATTTCTTATTCACAGTCTCTTTGTTATTTTGCATGCACGAATAAGGTTTTGTATGTTAAAATCTGGACAAGTTGGTACTTCTGTATGCTAGACGAAATAGGTTGCCAAACATTGCAACTTAAATTCCTGGTACATGGTGAAGTGTGCTTGTGTTTCTGTATGTTTGTTTCGAGCTGTAATGAATGTGTTCCTTAGTGTTTGGATTGGTGAGTGTTTGATCAAACCACCTTGAGCGATAAGTTTCTGTAAGATCAAGTTTGAAAAATAGCCTACACTAGTTGTTGCTTCATGAAAACAGTTATAGTGATGAATTAAACTTGTAATTTTCTGCCCTTTTATCAGTCTGAACGTATTAAACTTGTGTACTTCAACCATGATTCCAGTTCTGTTTTTAATTTTTCCTATGCAGAAAACTTCGCACATGCACAAAAAGGATGGTGCTAGCGTAAGGCCTAAGGGTTCAATGCTTGAAAAGGCTATTAGGGAGTTAGAGAAGATGGTTGCAGAATGTAAGATTTATAGTTCTTCGACATTTATCTCTCTCTCTCTCTGGTTCTAATAGTTAAATCCTGTGTGAATACTACAGCAAGGCCACCTGCTGTTGAAAATCAAGAAGCGGATAATACGTCACAGGCAGTTAAGAGGAGATTGCCTAGAGAAATAAAGATGAAGCTTGCCAAAGTTGCCAGGCTAGCGGTACTCTACCTTTTGGGTCTCCTGTATTTCCACTAATTTCTCACATTACATAACCTTCGAAAATACAGAATGATATCCACTAAAAAATTTGTTAAGAAGTTGACAGATTTTATTTGGATGCAGCAGGCTAGCCATGGAAAAGTTTCGAAAGAGTTACTTAACCGTCTTATGAGTATTCTGGGCCACTTAATACAACTCAGAACATTAAAGGTATAGAAGTATTAAAATCAAATGTTATTATGTGGATACCACTTACTTTACTACAGAATTCTAAAGACAATTATGTTTTTCATCGCGTAAACTAAAAATTTGTGGACAGGTTACTTGTGGTTCTTAATTAACGTCTTAGTTTAATTTGACAAGTAGTTGAGGCATTCTTTTGTTGGTTAGGTTATTGCCTTATTGGACAGAATGACGGGGCTGTTCTTCATTAAGCTGTTCTTACTTAAGCTTCAATCTTCATTTGGCTGTATTATATATTTTTGGTAGGAAATTTCCAGGCGACTGATTTGTTTGCCATTTTATTTTGCTGCAGAGAAATTTAAAAATTATGATTAATATGGGTTTGTCAGCGAAACAGGAGACAGATGATAGGTTTCAACAGATAAAGAAAGAAGTTATTGACATGATTAAAGTACGGGCACCCTCTATGGAGTTGAAGGTATGGTTTCGACAAGTTCATCTTACTGTCCAATTTGTTCAAAGTGCCATTCCTTTATGGTTGGGTGGATAATTATAAAATAAGGACAGAAGAAACTGGATATCAAATTTCTAATCAAGTTTCTCTATATGAATCATAAGGAGTTCATTTCATAGTCCTTTTAGCACTTTGCTTTGCATAGACATTTTCTTGTGCCTATATGCTGTCTGTCTTTGATTTTCTTGATTGTTGCTGCCAGTCGTTCTTTGTTCAGTTTGGGCTTATTTTTCTTTAACTTTTCTTGTTTATTCACGTGTCTTTGTTGGTTTTTAAACTTTTAGTAGTTTCACTTTCATCTTTATCTCAATACTGTCTAAATTTAATCTGGATCAAGCAGACCTTTTCTCTGTCCACTATTTCTTATGTCCACATGGATCATTCAGATTGCTGTTCTTTGCTCTAGGCATCATATATCACTCACCTTTTCCTTTCTTTTGTTGGGCATTTTGCTTTTCCTCGATTTCCTTGTTTATTTCTTCTTATACCAAATGGATGCATTTGATTTCTTCTCATATACTACGAATCCAGTCAATTGACGTATCTTTTGTTCAGAGAAAGTTTGTGGGATTTTCACCAACTCATGCTTTAAGTAAATGCAGTTTTTTTTTTTTCCTGCTGTCTCTTTGTTCTGCTTCTTTACCGTTTTTAGTATTCTACTGTATCTTGAAAACAGGAGTAAGAGTAACCTTCTGCTACCAATAATTGTTTCTGAGCCCCAAAAAAAAGAAGATTTAATGAATAATCGATCTTTTCAGGCACTGGAGCAACAAGCTGGAGCATCAGATGATTTTCAAGAAACTACTACTGAAGAAAAAGAAGCCTCTAAGAAAAAGTTCAGCATGGATGCTGCATTGGAGGACAAGATTTGTGATCTCTATGACCTTTACGTTGATGTACTGTGTCGTGCTTGTGATTCCTGTTCCGATAATGTGTTCCTTTTCTTTCTGAAGAAGCTTTTTCATGGCATATTGTTCTTTGATCTTTACTGCCTTTTGGTTTTAGGGGCTGGATGACGATGCAGGTCCTCAAATCAGAAAGCTCTATGCAGAGGTATTTATAGTGTGTTCTTTTCTTGTTTTTATTTTCTCTGTGTCATTTTCATGGAGCTTTCCTGACATATCTAGTCTGCTGTAATTCAGCTTGCTGAATTGTGGCCAAATGGGTTCATGGACAACCATGGGATCAAACGAGCAATATGTCGAGCGAAAGAGAGGCGCAGGGCACTCTACAGCAGAAATAAGGTAAGTGGGCTTGTGAATTTCTCGGCAAAATATCCCAAATGTTTCGATATGCTCTCCATGTTGTGAGACTACCCAACATCTTTTAAGCTTTTAATTCCTGCATGTGTTTTTTTGTCACTTTCATTGGTTTAAAATCATAGTGTACACAAGTGTTTAGAAATCAAAATAACAAAGTCCGACACGATCAATATGCACATCGGTTATTACGGCCAGCATCATTAGACAATGGTAAAGGTGGCGTATTGTATTGATTGATATCTCTGCTAATTTATTGTCAAAATGTCTGTCTAGGATCAGGATAAAATCAAGAGGAAAAAAATGGTGGCTCCTAAAATGGAGGAAGGCGTTCGAGTCGAGACTAATGCTATTTTGCAGGCACAATACATGCGAGAGAGGTTGCCTTCTGAATCTAGCAGTCATGGTACAGCGAATAAGCCGATCTCCGCTACAACTGCAGCACGGATGCCCAGTCCATTAAACGTTCCTAGTTTTGACAAGCCAAAACAAGAGAAGTTGAAGGGAAGTTCAAGCAATTCTTTGGATGACACGAGGGTGGGAGACGGTGCATTGACAAAGAAGAAGGTTAAGAGAAAGCCGGAGATGGAGTCAGACGAAACTCGTTACCGGCCGGAGAAGTTAACTTCGCAACAGGGAGAGGAAAGACAGAAGTCACTCAAGCAGGCCACGAGTCTTCCACAAAAACCAAACCTTCAGTCCAATGTCCTCCCAAGCGTTGAACAATCAAGCTGACATGATATTATATTGTTATTATTTAGCTCAATTAGGAAGTTCATTTTAACCAGAAATTTGCTCTTGTAAGAAAGGTTTTTTTTTTTTTTTTTTTGTTTTTTTGGGGTCATTTTCCATGGGTTGGCTCATTCATTGTGACCAACTTATTATACCATTTTTGTAATTAAATGTCATTCCGTGGTGCCTTATGGTTTAGATGTCTTTTCTTACAACAGAGATAGCAGAAAGCTTTAATTAACTCCTTGTGCCAATGTAGACTAGTGCAGGGTGAAAAACTCCACTGTACCAGCTAACACGAGAACGATTCCTTATAATTCTACTCGTACATTGTAGTACCTGGTGTCTCATTTGTGAGAAATCTTTTCTATGTTGTAAATCTTTAGTACTTTCTCATTCAAGAACTGCTTTTGAAAGTGTTTAACGAGGAGTTATGACTTTACAGGATAGCTTTCAGCCAAATTCTTTATAGCTTCTCAATAAAGCTTTAATGAGAAGATTTTAAAACTTGTTCAAGAAAAATTAAAATAATTATTATTCATTATATTTTTTTTTAAAAATATGGTTCTAAATACAATTTTTTTAAATATATATTTCTTTATTTTTTTAAGGGGAATTCTACAATGTGGGTCAAATTTTTTTTTACCCCATTGATGGTGTAAGATCCAACAGATAGGAATGGGTGGATTGATAAGGTATACCAAATTAAAGTGTTTAGTGTTTACATGTGATTATACTTGAAAAAAAAATAAAAAATTCCCAGCAAACTTCCCAGACCCCCTCCCCCCAAACAACAACCTAGGCCCCCTGACCGACATTGAGCCCTCTCGCCCCTCGCCCCCCGCCCCGCCCCCTTGCTCGCCGCCCCCATGACTGGGTTCCCCTCACCCGATGGATCCACCGGAATCTGGGCCTCGATTCCCTATCACCACGGTCGATGGAGCCGACCTCTTTAGTTCGAGGGGGTGGAGTCCAAGGTTTTTCTTCCTAAATCTGGGTAAGTGTTGCAATTGTATTTGGGGTGGGGGGGGGGGTGTATTTTTTTTAGATGGTCCTTAGCTTTATTTAGCCATTGGATTTCAATCTAATGGCTAAAATTGTTTGACCCCAATGATGGGGTAAAAAAGAAAAAATTAACCTCATTATGGAACTCCCCTTTCCTCCCCACCTCTCTCAACAATTTATAATCTCTAGTGGACTTCTCAGTAGGATTCGAACCCAGATGAAGTTATGACCATCTATAAGAGAAAAAAGAACGAATGGATCTTGCAGGATTTCCAAAAACAAGAAATTATTCGATTTCTTCTGGAAGTAGATGATTATTTATCTGTTTCTCACATTCCGTGAATAGTCGTAACATTGAGGAATCTCCAGAAAGACACTTGGGGATTCTCATTGCCGTCGGTGAATGGTCACCGGATTCTCACCCCCTCTTTTTGGGTTCGGCGGACCAACGAAGGGGAAAGAGTTTTTTAGATGTGATCCTGTGCAAGTATCTCATCTTAGTTTTTGTGTAATTTTTTGATCTGGACTGTTCAAAACCAATGTAAAGGTTCAAAATTTTTTACCTCATCTATGAGGTTAAAGTAGGCTTACGCTACGGTAGAAGTTTCCATTGCTTCCTAAAAGCCACAAAGGAAATCCTTTCAAAATCAAAAAAAACAAAAAGAAGCATGTTTATTAGTTATAGGTGAAAATTTTAAATTAAAATTGATTAATTTTTATTAATTAAAAAAAGATAAAAATTAAAATGAATAAATTTCAGGATTTGTTTGATAAATGAGTTTAGTTTAAGATTTTTAAGTTTCAATAGTAATTTTTTAAAAAAGATAAAAAACTATCTCAAAAAAGATAAAAAAAATTTTTAAAAAAGATAAAAATTATGATAAAAAAAGGACAATTTAATTTAAACTAAACTTAAAAAGCAAACAAAACCTCAATTTCAATTAGAAGACCGAAAAAAAGTGAAATCTATAAAAGAAAAAAAAAAAAAAAAGGACAAAAACAAATAAAACTAGGACTTGGTCGTGGTGGACATGGACATGGACATGGAGGGGGTGGCAATGGAGTTGCCGGAATGCCCCGTTTGCCTTCAGAACTACGACGGCGACTCCACCGTCCCTCGCGTCCTCGCTTGTGGCCACTCCGCCTGCGAATCCTGCCTTTCCAAGCTCCCCCTCCGCTTTCCTCTCACCATTCGCTGTCCCGCTTGTACTCAGCTCGTCAAATTCCCTCCCCAAGGTCCCTCCGTTCTCCCCAAGAACATCGACCTTCTCTCCCTTTCTCTCTCCCTCTCCCCAAACCCTAACCCTAATTCTCCCACCTCCAACGATAAGCCCCGAAAACCCCCCGCCGGTGGCTGTTCCGACGATTTCCTTTTCACGCCGCCGTTTTGGTCCTACGAGTTCTACGCCGCCTGGAACGGCTGGGTCCTCCCAAACCACGCCGTTTTGGTCGGCGACGACGAAAGTGGAGGCTTTTGTACTGTTTTGAGAGGGAAAGCCCGGGTTTGCTTCGGAGAGGACTACCAAAAGGTGAGTCTTGTTCGGGTTGTTTCTTTGCCGGAATTGAAAGATTCGAACTTTGAGTTTAGCTATGTCGTGAAGGTTATGAAGTGTTTGAGTGGAATGAAAGAGGAGGAGAGGAGTGAATTGGGTATGATTCTCAGAGCTAAGTCTAGAAAGATTGGCAGAGTTTATGGCGTTTGGGGAAACTTGGATGATGGGTTTTTGTACTTTGTCTGTGAGAGAATGGAGGATGGGAGTTTCTTGGAGAAGATTAGTGATTTGATTAATGAGGACGGTCTGAGGAAAAATGGGGTCTCTGCTTTTGCGTTGTTCGGGCTCGAAATGATTGAGGCAGTGATTGGTTTGCACTCTGGAGGGTTCATTGCAGGTTCTGTTGGTTTGTCATGCTTTGGTTTTGATTGTTTTGGGCATGCTTGTGTGGATTTGAGTGAGGTTTTGGTGACGGGACGGAAGATTCGCAAGAGCATTGCGGATGCCGTTTTCGGTAGGGTGAGAGTTGGTGACCAAGAATTGGAAGGGACAATCGGTAATCTGTGGAAAGATTATGTTATTATGAGTCCGGAGTTGTTGCTTGAGTTATTGCACAAAGAGGGTGTTGCACTAGAAAGTGAGAAGTCCAGATATTCAGCTGGATATGGTTCGGATGTATGGTCATTAGGTTGTCTATTGTTGAGGCTTCTTCTCGGGAGAACATTTAGCGAGGAGTTTCGGAAGATGGTAAAAGAGAATAATTCTGATTATTTTGCACTGTATTTGATTTGGACTGAAAGAGTTAGTTCTTTGTTGGATGGTCAATTGGGGTCAGATTATACAGCACTGAAGGATATTCTCTTGAAATGTTTGATGTATGATCCAGAGAGTCGTCCACTTTTGAGTGAAGTTAGGAGATGTTTTAGAGAAATGATAATTGAACCTCAATTTGATATGGCAAGTTTGGAAGGGGCAGTTGATGGGGACAGCACCGGTTGTTGCATAATTCTAGGGGACTTGTGTCAGTTTCCCAAGGAAATGTCTCGAACTCAGAAAGAAGGTGACTTGCAGGGAACAGAATCAAGTGGTGAGGCTGATTCTGGTCAAGTAAAGGCGGACAGAGTTGAAAAGAATTTTGTTGAGGTTCTGTCGGAGGGAATGGTCAAATCCAAGGAGTTGCAAGGGCATCGTGACTGTATCACCGGAATTACTGTTGGAGGTATAATTTCTGTACGGTGCTTTTAGGATTTACAGAGATGCGATCTTAGTATTGCTAAAAACCTATACATTGACCACCCTCCCTCCCTCCCCAAAACAGAATTTTCCATGTAACCACAGGTATGACTCCAGTCAACTGTTGGAAATGCTTTGTCATTAACATTGACATGAATTCCGGTTTGTTAAAGAAGTGCCCTATGAACTTTAGGCTTGTACGTTTTTAGGCCTTTTCAATTAATGGATGGAAATGCTAATCTCATCTCTTTTTCTCTGGTGTAGGAGGTTTTCTTTTTACCTCCTCGTTTGATAAAACAGTCCATGTATGGTCTTTGCAGGTGTGCGCCTTACCGCTCCCTTTTCTTTTTTTAATTTACTTCTTTATCATGGTTTATATGAAACCATGCTAAGTCATTCTATATTTTACACATCATATCTTGCTTCCAACATTGGCGATGGCATTCCAAAGTGATTTTAAAGTGTGTAAAAATGAACCTACATTTCCTCTTTATTAGGTTTCCCAAGTAAGTTTCTTCGATGCAATTTTAATGCAGGACTTCTCTCATGTGCATACATTTGAAGGTCACGAACATAAAGTTATGGCTATAACATATGTGGATCAAGAGCAACCCATGTGCATAAGTGGTGATAGCGGAGGTGGGGTATTTGTATGGGCAATTAGTACCCCTCTTGGGAAAGAACCATTGAAGAAATGGTATGAGCAGAAGGATTGGCGCTACAGTGGTATTCATGCCTTGTGCTTTTCAAAAAATGGATATGTCTATACTGGAAGTGGAGATAAGTCAATAAAAGCGTGGCTGTTACAGGTTTATCAGTCTGCTCCACTTCTGAGTCTGCGTTCTCACAGTCATCATATTAGATTACTTTATCTCTTTGGTCGTGCATTCATTTATGGAATATTGTTTTAGGATGGTGTCCTGGCATCCACCATGACTGGTCATAAATCGGTAGTTTCCACGCTCGCGATATGCAATGAGGTTCTCTATAGTGGCAGTTGGGATGGAACCATCAGATTATGGAGTCTTAGCGATCACACTCCTTTGACAGTTCTTGGGGAAGGCACATCTGCAACAGTGACCTCTGTCTTGTCTCTGGCCGTTGATAGGCATATGCTAATTGTAGCTTATGAAAATGGGTGCATAAAGGTGTCTTATACTTTGAACCTTATTTTTGCTTGTCTGATATGTAGGTTTACTCGGGTTTCTTTTGGACTTAAAAAAAGATTGAAGCTAGTGATATGTATCCTGATGTAAAAAGACATATCGGCATAATTATATTCTGATACTTTATTTATCACTGATTATCTTCATCATTAAGAAACATTTGTGTTTGGCTTTCCTTTCTTAGGTCTGGAGGAATGAGGCGTTCATGAAATCAATGCAACTGCATGAAGGTGCCATTTTCGCGACTAGCAAGGAGGGGAAATGGCTTTTTACTGGAGGTTGGAATAAAACTGTAAACGTACAGGTATCTATGCAAAATCGTGAATTATTATTCTTTTGGATCATTAAACCTTATTTTATATTTATCCTGATAAGAATTTGAACAATTTGATAATGACTATTGATAAACAGGAATTATCTGAAGACATCTTTCATGTAGATCCTAGACTGATTGGTTCTATTCCTTGCGGTTCTGTCGTGACGGTTTTATTATTTTGGCAAGGAAAGCTTTTTGTTGGATCTGCCGATAGGCTTGTTAAGGTATGGCATAATTTTGTTTCTCTAGTATGTACACAAGACACCGTCATCTCACTGGGGCTTTACATTTCTCTGCTTGATGGATGGAGGTGCTTTGATATTCTCACGAAAATGAAGAATGCTAAATGTGTTATCACCAATCCCATTGTACTAGTATATACATGCATGCTAACAAAAACGCATCTTGTGAACGCTCTGAGTTCGGAGTCCATTTCAGGAGAAGCTGGTTTTTCCTCTGATGTTTTCTGTCTAAAGTTGTCTTTAGTTTGTTCTGTGATGTGTTCTAAATAGCGAATTCGTTTGAATGCTACAGGTGTATTATTGTGGGAAATGATTTGAGCTTCACATCTCATGCTAAGTTTGTGCATGAAGCGCCTAGCCAAACCCAAAGAACTACTGCAGTTGTTGAGTTGAGTAGCGAAAATTCAATAATGAAGAGGCATGCTTGGTTAAGTCCTTGTACGTACTCCAGAATGTTTGATACAATTCTGCAACTGAAGAGCTTTCAGAAACTCGATACAAAAAGTTTTGTTCATACAACACTATACTTGCTGTTCATAGAAAACAACTGTGTAAATGCTTGCTTTTGTATAGCATAAAAGATTAACTTGGATTTGTATAAAAAAAGAAAAAAATCGTCTGTACATTTTACGAGTTAAATAAGCTGATGTTTGGTTACGATTGCTATTGTTGAAATTAGCCATGGTGCAAAAATAAACTTATATGATAAATTTTTCTCAAGATCCTTAGAAGTGTTAAACTATTATTGAACTGTTTAATTTTTCTTAGAATTAAATACAACCTATAAAGCAAGAAACTGTATTATTGAAATGTTCTATAAGATTTTTTTTTTTAATTATTTGTTTTTCGTTTCATGTTGTTTTCTGAACTAATGTCGTTTGTCAATGGAAAACGACATGTAATAGCTAAGCCACATCTTTGAAAACGACACGTAAAGTTTGCATTGTAAAAGTCGTGGTCGGTCATTTGTGTCAAGAACGAAAGATCTTTTCTTGTCTCACAAGATAACTTGAAAAGGGACTACGAATCGTTTATGGCAAATGATTGGCTGTCGTTCACATGAAACGGCATCATAAATTTGTTGTCGTTTCTTTGAAATCGACATGTCGTTTTGTCGTTTTCAATATAATTTCCCTTTTTTTTTTTTTTTTTTTTTGGGGGGGGGGGGGGGGGGGGGGGGGGGGACTTATGCATAATAAGTGCCCCGACTCCTCAGCAAATAAATGTTGAATGAATATTATGCACTAGTTTCTTATATAATCCACAGACCACAAACAACATAATGCTAAAGCACTGGCATCAATTTTCAGCAGCAAAAAAAAAAAAAAAAAAAAAAAGAAAAAGAAAAGGAGGATTAATATTAAGATGAGTACTACATATGCAAAGCATATAGAACTACTGAATCTATATAGTTAATTAGTTCATCATATTTAAACAATATGTAATATTAGATGACACATGACCAAGTCCTTGGTGCTTATGACAAGCTTTAGTAAGATCTTACTATTTAAAGTCTAAACAAGCTTTTATTTAATCTTGATTAGCTAGAATATGATCATATCAGCAATAATTTGCATATACATGTATATGCAAAATACATACATACATGTGTATGTATGTATGTATATATCATTACATCCTCCCTTGAAGATTTGGCTGCATAGGCTGCACGTGAAAGGCAAAAGGCAACTGGGAAGTGTACTCCCTCATCTTCTCATTATATCCAATCTCTTCCACCTCCATTAATTGGCTCTGTACACGCATCATTTATATATATATATATATATATATATTTATGTATAGTGACTTAGTTGAGGAAAAAATAAATGGAATAATAAACGAAATAGTTTTAGCAATATCAATATATTGATATATGTGTGTGCATTATATATATATTATATATATATGCACATTATATATATATATATATTTATTTGTTCCTATAATATGTTGATCAACATACCAGCTCATAAGTGAGGCGCTTATTCTCAGCTCCTAGCAGCTTTTCCTGCGGAAGAATTCATCCAATCATAATTTTCGTTTAAATGAGTTTATATTAATTAACAACTGTCACAAATATGTTCTCTTCATAACATTAAGGATAAAATTAGAAGAACTTTACTGATGTAGGAGGACAATAAAGGCAAATATTACAAGTGAAAGAAAAACCAAAGTACAACAACCCGAGAAATCATTGATTTTTTGGTCCACATACATTGTGCCTAAGCTTCTCCATGTAGTCCATCTGCTAGGGAAAATAGCGCCCAAAAAAAAAAAAAAAAAAAAAAAAGAGAAACGATAAGAATTAAACTTTTCTTTTTTCATTATTTGCACACACACACATATATATATATATATTTAGATCTCATATATAATTTTTGGTGTCTCAAGTGATGCTAACTAACAATTTACAAAGTTTGAAGTCCTTTGTTATTATTTTTTTTTATATACTTTAACGTCTAAATTCATTTAATAACGTCTTATGACTTTATTAGTTAGATATTGTTTGAGACATCAAAATTAAAAGATATCGTAGAAATCAAAACAAACAATTAGGGGATGAATTAGTATACTAGCCTTGGCAGCGCGGACACTAGTAAGGCCATTTTCAAGTGTGTTCTCTAGAAGCATGAGCTCTCTGTGGCTCACAGATTGAATTTCCTCCCCTTTCATGTGCCTGTACGTAGACAACAAATCATATGTATTAATATTGAAAATAAATAAATATATACATATACATTATATCCATATATACATTTAGAGAGAGATGTGTAAAGTCATGTGTAAAATCAACCTCAGCTGGATCTCCATGTTCTCATTCTCTTTCTTCATCATGTCAATCTCACTGTTGAGGTTCTGCGTGAGTATCAAGTATCACACATATAGTTATAATTTCCCTAAAAAAGCTAAAAATAAATATATATGTACATATGTGTTGAAAAACTCATGAAATAGAGCTTCCAGATCTGGTCATGTAAATACGATATTTTACAACAATATATATGTGCACGCTTTTACTTCAGAAAATCTATGCTAGCCTCGGGATAAAAAGAGACCTTTTATTTTTTATTTAAAAAGAAAAAGCAAGAAAAGATGTTTGTTGTATAAATGTATTATTTGTTCCTGTAAACTAGCTAGAACAAACATATTCTTACCAGATCTGTTAATCCATATTACATACCTTCCAGATCTAAATATATATATATATATAGCTTTTTTCTTTGATTTTCACTAAAAACAATATTATTGATAATAAACAGCTAGTTTGGAGAAGGAGATCTATATGTTGTTATAGATCCGTTCGGTAGAAATCATATTTCATGGTTTTTAACATAATAATCTTTAGCTAAAACCAAACTTTTTTTTTTTTTTTCCTTTCCTTTTGGACAAGAAAGAAACAAACACAAATAAAATACATATATATATATATATAATGATAACCTCTGTATACGCACACATTTTTACTCATACCTATATATAATGATAACTTTTTTTTTTTTTTTTTGAATATATATGTATACGCAGACATATTTACTCACTTCATGCTTGGCGTCCCATAACCTCTGTCCGGACAGCCTATGATACTCCTCCAAGATGAAACTCAACCTTCATATCATTAAAAATAAATATTGAAAAAAATCATTAAAAAAAAAGTGCCTTTCTGAGGGGGAGAGAAAGTTATTTTAGAAAAAGAAAAAGAACCCAGAAAAATCAAAATAATTTATTTTACGTACGTAGTGGAAGGGCTACAGTAGAATTCGTTGATTTTCCCGTTGGAGCTGCAGATAATGACGGAGACTTTAGCATCACAAAGAATGGTGATTTCTTTGGCCTTCTTGATGATCCCTTTTCTCCTCTTTGCGTACGTCACTAGCCTGTTGCTCGACTTCTCTATCCTCTTGATCTCTATCTTTCCTCTTCCCATCTTTTCACTTTCTCTCTCTACTCTCTCTCCTCTCTCCCTCTCTCTTCTGAATTTGCTTGCTTCTTTCTCTGAATTATTATTGATGGAGAGAGAGAGAAAGAAGAGGGTAATATGAAAAGATGAGGGGAAAAAAAAAAAGAAGCAACAAGAAAGAAGTGTTTTCTAATACGGGTTTGAAGGTTGGGAAGCTTTCTGAGTGGGCACGGAAAGGGAGGTTAGTTTATGGGGCATATTTATATCTATATATATATATAGGTCATAATAATAATAATGCCGAGCTTAGCTAAGCTGACCCAAACTCCCTTTTTATCTGGTGTTTGGTTTGGGTACTTTTGTTATTTACCAAAAAGAAAAAAAAAATTACACCAAAACCAGTATTTGATCTGAATCATAAAAAAAAAAAAAACCTAATTTATCCCCAACAAAGTTATTTCTTTTGGGGTTATTCTGAAAATTTATTTTGGAACTAATTGATTGTCTTTTATTGTAATATAATTTTANATAATAATAATAATGCCGAGCTTAGCTAAGCTGACCCAAACTCCCTTTTTATCTGGTGTTTGGTTTGGGTACTTTTGCTATTTACCAAAAAGAAAAAAAAAATTACACCAAAACCAGTATTTGATCTGAATCATAAAAAAAAAAAAAAAAAAAAACCTAATTTATCCCCAACAAAGTTATGTCTTTTGGGGTTATTCTGAAAATTTATTTTGGAACTAATTGATTGTCTTTTATTGTAGTATAATTTTAAAAATTTGTTTTACTTTGTTGTTAACCTTTGGTTTTTTGTCTTTGTGTCTCTAGGGTTAAGTTTTTGATCTGGTTTTTAGGGTTTCCCTTGGCGGCTAAATTTTAGAGAACAAGCAAAAAAAAAAAAAAAGAACGACTTTTTATATATGGAGATATGTGTCTAGGATTATACTGATGTAGAACCGGGAATTATGAAATGTGTTTAGTTTATTAAATCTTAACGATCAAATCATTTTCAAAGTGTTTTTATTCCTCAATTTTATAACAATATGTATATGAACACTAGTTGATTTAATGTATGGTAAAGGACAAGAGAACCTGATGTGGAAGTGGAGCAGTTTATGACATATAAATTCCACTTCTATTTTAAAAGCTCTTCCATCTTCTATTAAGAAGTAACAAGCTTTCTTGCTTTTCTTCCCAACTTCTTAAATGAACTTATACGTAATAGTCTTAAAGTCCGACAATTCATAGGTCTGGTGTCAGTTTTAACGTTCTATTTATAAACTTATAACTACTAGTTGATTTACATATAAGAACTTTGTTTGGTGTTACAATCAAAACCCTACAATTACAATCTAATTTTTATCTTTTTCTCTCAGTTTCACTATTCACACAGTTTTGTAACTCAAAAAAAAATTATAAGTGTCGTTTTATAAAGGTATATGATAGGAATAATAAGCATATTATATAGCAAGAAAATTGTTATTTTCAATTGATTAGATGGTTTCCATTTGTTGTATCACTTGATAGCAATAAAGTTAATATAAGAAATCTCAAGGTTGTAAAAAATTCTCTCTCTCGTTCTTTCCCTCTCCCTCTCCCAACCGCTAAAGTTTACACCGTTCATATATCTCTTTTAGGGTCAGAGTCCGATACCATCCTTTGATTAGCCATCGGACTCCCGAGTCTAAAGAAGATGCTCTTAGACTGATCCACGGTGATGTTTTTGATGGCAAAATGACTTCATGGTCAAAGGAGACGCGTTTTGATCTCTTTGGTCATGTAGTTTGGCTTGTCAACGAATGTATTATCCATGGAGTTGGGGGTTTTTTCTTCTATTTGTGATAGTTATTTGTTTGAAATAAAGATAATGATGTTTCTGTCATGTAGAAGTTGCATTTTTTCGTTATGTTTTTATTTTTATTTTGTAATAATGGAGGTGATCTCCCCACATTCTTGTATTAGATGTTTGTCCAATCTGCGAGAGTTATTTATATGCGGTGTTGGTGGTGATCTTTTTACCATAGGTTTCTTGGTCTCAATCGATTGGAGTTTTCCATCGATTGTAGTGATGTTGTTAAAAGAACCATACGTGTGCTTGATAATTGATGTGTCTTTTCAATTTCATGTTATTAGAATCCGGTGCACGTTTTTCCTCTTTGTGTGCTTCATTAGAACTTACTGGTGGAACCGATATGTAATTGAGTATAAGCCTCCGTTTGGTGTTACGGTTGGAGTTTAAATTTTTAAGGTAGAGTTGGTTGACTTTTTAAAAATTAGTTATAATTTTTATTGACTTTTCAAAAAAAAATAAAACTGAGATGAAAAATTTAAGTTTTAGTTGGTTTACCAAACTTAACCTAAGTTTTCTTATGTTATGAAGTCATTCCAGTCGTTAATGTTTATATTTTCTTGATTTGGAATACAATTACCATTAAAAAAAATAAAGTTAATATAAGAGCTAGAAATTTGGTATTATTCTGATGCTAAAATTCTACTTTCCTATGCTTTCTTTTCAGGAGAAGTCTACTTTCGTGTTAAATGCTGTGAGTCTAACATATATATACTTTTTCATATTTGTTTGTTTTTTTTTTTTTTTCGATTTTAGGAGAAGTACTCGACTTTCTTTTTGATTTTTTCGTATTATATACTTTTTTTGTTTTCTATATTTGATTTGATTATGGCAAGATATAAATGTTTTGAAAAAAAAAAAAAAAAAAAAAACTGTTTTGAGTCTAAATTGGACCGTGCCCCGGTGCTCCTAAATGAGATGATAGACCTTTCAAATTAGGAAAGTGAATCGAGGAAAATTATGTGATTGTAATTAATTGTAAATATTCTTTTATTCATTGCTTCCTGGTTGTAAAGAATTGCATTAGTTTCTTTATTAGATTAGTTTTTTCTTTTAGGGTACGGTGAATGAGTTTGAGTTGGAAATCTTAAGTTCCAATAGTAAATTTGTGTTGATTTTTTAGAAAAGACAAAAACTTTTTTAAAAAAAATAAAAAATTTTTTCAAAAAAAGATAAAAATTGAGATGAAAATTTTGGTTTGAAATGGTTTTCCCGATGCAGCCTTATTCTATTACTTTCCTCATCTGTTCAACGACATGAATAGATCGATACGAAGTTGTCGTTACAGCATAAACCAGAGAACGACATGTCGTTTCCATCACAGTTCCAATGTTCTTTATACTGTTAACGACGTGTAGTTTGTCCTTTTCTTAATCTGCCGCCCTCGTTATAAATTAAAAAAAAAAAACGACGAGATTTTTCCTTTTAAAAATTTTTTGTCGTTTATCCGGAAACGACATACCTTTTTCCTCGTTTCTTGCTGAAATGATGTCGTTTCTTTAATTTCCGGTTATTATATCAAGCCAAGGCGTGTCTCAGCCCGACGCGATCCATTTTGACTGACAGAAAAAAAAAAAAAAATCCACCGTTTTTCCCGCCTTTTCTTCTTCGCGGCTAACCTTTCCCAAATGCCCGATTAGAGCAGCTGAGAAATCCCCCAAATCCAGTCCAATCCTCGGAGAATCTCCTCCTC
>JAFMPE010018441.1:3563-16312 GCA_024759925.1 Ficus religiosa | reverse complement strand
TTTTTTTCCCTTGTGGAAACGTCATATCAAATTAATGAAAGTCATACCTCCGAACCCCGTCCCCGTGTACGGCCTTATATATGACCACAAAGGTGATTGTTTTGTGCTAACTACACACATGGTTCATTCAATCACACGTGCATGTGCACACACACACACCGACAGAAAGAGCCTCATTCTTAACTACACACATGGTTTTGAAATCTGTCATAGGACGGGGAAGAAGGTTGACATCTACAATTCAGATGGAGATGGAAACCAGGGCATGTACGATGGCTTCAGCGAAACGCAAACAGATTCTCAGGTTTTGTCTTTTCCTCGACTTTGAATACCGTTGGTTTGCATTGAGAAACATAATAGTTCTGATTATCTGTGATCTATAAAAGGCCATTGTTAGCCATTGAGTTTTCAGTCCTGATGTTCGTGCTTAACGTTGCGAATGCAGGTTGTTGGTTACGAAGAAGATTTGTCAGGCAGGCAAATGCTTATAGACAGGGTCCGGACCCGAAGTAGCATGCCTTGATGGTACTAGCACAGAACCAAAAAAATTGGTGGTATCGGCCGACCTGACCCAACAATTTTGAATGGTATATCTAGGTTGATCTCGATGAATGCAAGGGCAGGATCTTTTGTCCGGCGTTGGATGCAAGATATTCATGATCCGAATGTGTTGTAAATTCGCAGCTCAGAATAGCCAATCCTTATGGCTCCTGAAGCAGCATTAGGCAAAGAAAGCGTACAGTTTCACTGTTATTATCAGCTTGTCACTTTCAATAGTCCTGTGTATTGTCGCAATCCAAAGGTGGAAATTATGTTTTGGATGTATATACTTTCAAAATTATTTTTTTGTTCTTGCCAAATAACGGGAGTATTGTACTTTTTTGCTTATTTCCTTAATTTTTTTAAAATTTTTTGACGGGTCAATAGGCCAGTTATTGGCCCATGGTACCTTCTGGCAGTGCCCAAAAAATAAACTTAAAAATAAAAAAATAAAAAAAAAATCAAAGTCGAGTTGAACCTGTGAGCTAACTATAAAAAATAAAAATTTGGGCCCAAAAATTGGAAAATCAGCAACCACCAGTAGTGGCTTGAAAAAATTGAAGAAGAAAAAAGAGTCGAAAAATACGAAAAATGGTCCCATCCGAATGCCGTTTGGAGTTTTCGGAGCGTAACAACATCCACGGCTTTTATTTTCTCGCCATCCAAACACAATATTTACACATCAATAAGAACATTCCCATATTTTCCTCCTAAAAAAAAAAAAAAAAAAAAAAAAAAAGGAAGTGAAAAAGAAAGAAATCCCGTATGGTGGCGGCATGTTGCCTGGTGTGCCACTTGGCGGCGGTCGTCGACATGAATCGGTGTCCTTCGGCCACTGGATTGCCGTCTTCTTCCTCGCCGTCGTCAACTTGCCATCTCTGTCCCTTAAAGACTTCTTCTTCTTCTCAGTTCCCGACGATTCCCAGACTCGTCGGCTTCGGCTTCCGCTTGGTGTTCCGACGTAAGGAGTGCTCTCGGAGGCGCCTCAAGTTCGTCGTCAGTGCGGAGCTTTCCAAGTCCTCACTCAGTTTCGGTTTGGATTCTCAGGTTGGTCGCTTCCTCTTGTTCTCTCTTCTGATCTATCTGTTTCTTTTCATTTCTTAGTCCGAATTTGAATTTGCTTCTCGAGCTCGTCTTTTACTTTTCGAATGGTATTTTCAAGAATTCAATCAGAAGCTTACGAATCAGAAGAACTTAATTCTTTAGTAGAAGACTGAACCATGCATCTAAATTTATTTTAACAGAAGAATTTTCGCTCTTTTTCTTTTTCCCATGTTTTCTTGTTTTTCACTTTTTAATTGAAAACTCCAATTTTAACTGGCTTGGTGCTGTTTAATTGTGTACTCGGAGGAAATTTGATTAGTTGGTGGCTCTAGAGTAAGGAATTCGTGTAGTGAATCATAAACTAAAGCTGTTTTTGTTTTCGTTTGAAGGCTGCCCGCCAGCCTCCGGATCCAACACAGTTACCCTGGGTTGGTCCTGTTCCGGGTGATATAGCGGAAATCGAGGCATATTGTAGAATCTTTAGATCTGCAGAATGGCTTCACGCCGCGCTTATGGACACGTTATGCAATCCTTTAACGGGTGAATGCTATGTTTCTTATGATTTCACCTCAGATGAAAAACCGGCACTGGAGGATAAAATAGTTTCTGTGCTTGGCTGTATGGTGTCCCTTCTTAACGAGGGAAGGGAAGATGTTCTTTCCGGGAGATCTTCCATGATGAACTCGTTCCGCGCCGCGGATGTAATTTCCATGGAGGATAAGCTTCCTCCACTTGCCGTTTTCAGGAGTGAGATGAAAAGGTGCTGTGAGAGCTTGCATATTGCTCTTGAGAACTATCTGATGCCTGGTGATGTTCGAAGTTTGGATGTTTGGAGGAAACTTCAGAGACTAAAGAACGTCTGCTACGATTCCGGCTTTCCCCGTGGAGAGGATTATCCCAGCCAGACTTTGCTTGCAAATTGGACTCCTGTTTACTTGTCCAGCTCTAAAGAAGAGAACGGGTCCAGTGATTCTGGGGTAGCTTTCTGGAGGGGTGGTCAAGTTACAGAAGAAGGTCTAGAGTGGTTAGTGAAGAAAGGATATAAAACCATAGTTGATCTAAGAGCGGAGAATATAAAAGATAGCTTTTACCAGGCGGCTGTAGACGACGCAATTGCATCTGGGAAAATTGAATTAGTCAAAATTCCAGTTGAAGTTGGGACTGCGCCTACAATGGAGCAGGTCGAGAAGTTTGCGATTTTGGTTTCAGATCCCAGCAAAAGACCTATCTATCTCCACAGTAAAGAAGGGATTCAGAGAACTTCTGCCATGGTTTCCAGATGGAGGCAGTACATGACTCGCTATGCTTTGCAGTTCAAGTCCAATAAATCATTTGCTCCTGATGATGTATCGATACAAGACAAGAATGGAACAATAGAAGGGCAAAAGTCTTCCATTTCTGAAAAAGAGCCCCTCCTGGAAAATGAAACTCAGTCACTGAAAGAGAGTTCGGATATGGTTGATGGTGTAAGTGGGCCAAATAATGAAGAAATTCTGTCAGATGGGGATAAAATGAATGGAAGCTCAAATGGGGTATACAATGACCTTAATTACAACCAAGGAATGACATCGGTCAAAACTGAAAATGGAACGGAAGTACCCTTTGCTAACTCCTTCACTGAAGTTGACCCGTTAAAGGCGCAGGTTCCTCCATGCAATTTTTTCTCCAAAAAAGAAATGTCCTCGTTTCTTAGGAAGAAAAGGATCACATCTCCTACTTATTTTAATTGCCAGTTGAAAATGTTAAAGGAGTTGCCTGTTGCAAGAGATATTTACAATGGGACAAAACAGAGAGGCGAGACTCTTGTTAATGGTCAAGTGCCTGGACTTGCTAAAACGGGAAGTTCTAATGGATCATACAATGAAAAAAATCTCTCTCCAAAGCCCCAGAAGCCAGCATCTGGCAATGGGGAATATTTGACTGGTGCTAGTCGTGTTTCTGTTGGTCCAGTTGTGAATGGATTTGCTGAAAGTGAGGGGAATTCTGTCATGGAAACTAACGTATCTGTCACTGTAAGTAATAACTATAACGGTCACGTTGAGTCTAAATTGACAGAGGAGAATCAGAAGGGCAAAGGTGGAGCCACATTAGTTTCCAGTGATGATGAACTGGGTTCAGTTGAAGGAGATATGTGTGCTTCTACTACCGGTGTTGTAAGGGTCCAGTCAAGGAAAAAAGCAGAAATGTTCTTGGTTCGGACTGATGGATTCTCTTGTACAAGAGAAAAGGTGACGGAGGCATCCTTAGCCTTCACGCATCCAAGTACCCAGCAGCAGATGCTAATGTGGAAAACTACACCAAAGACGGTATTACTATTGAAGAAGCTGGGGCAAGAGCTCATGGAAGAAGCTAAAGAGGTACCATCTGCAAAGTCCCATCAATGGTTTGTGAAATACTGCTATTTGTGTGCGTAGAACCGAATAATTATATGGTTTTAAGCCAGAATTATGCTAATATAGTGTTTCTGAACCCTCGATGATGCTACCTGTGAGTATGAAAGCATGGTAAATGTTTGTGTGCACCATATGCTAATCCTTATATGTAAAAGGTCAGCATAATTATGCAGCCACATTTTTATGAGCATGTAACTTCATGAACTAAACTGAAATATTGCTCTTGCCAGTGCTGAATGCGGAGGCAAAAAAACGGTTGCCTTCAACTGGCACAGTTTTGGTAAAGGTCAAGACGAATAGAGTAACATGGTAACTTTATCAAATCAGTTTTGCACGTAGGAATTTCTGCGTCAGATATTCATTGTTAAAATAGTTGATTATAGTTTATGTCGAATATCATGTTGATGAATCTGAGTATAGTTGTTCTAAAACTTGTTATTGTGTTAGGTTCTTCAAGATTGAGACGCATACTTGGACTTATTGTTTAAAACTGGAAACATCTTATTATCGGCACCTGAAGAATGGATACATTGTCTAGCTAATTTCCCATCAAGTGGTTAAAAATAATCTTATCCTGTTGGTGCATCAAACGAAATATCTGCATTTTTCTAACCTTAATTGTTTTTCTTATTTCTTCTCTCGACTTTTTGTCATGCTTAGGTTGCATCTTTCTTGTATTACCAAGAAAATATGAACGTTCTTGTGGAACCTGATGTCCATGACATATTTGCAAGAATCCCTGGATTTGGGTTCGTACAGACCTTTTATACTCAAGATACCAGGTACTAAATTATATCCGAGTGCAAGAGTAGTGCAACAACATTGAATATTTATGTATTCCTGTACCATAATGGGAATTTCCTCACCTTGCTGGATGCCTGTACCTCAGTGATCTACATGAGAGGGTTGATTTTGTGGCATGCTTGGGAGGAGACGGGGTCATACTCCATGCGTCAAATCTGTTTCGAGGTGCTGTTCCTCCAGTTGTATCTTTCAATCTTGGATCTCTGGGATTTCTGACTTCTCATGCTGTAAGATTCTAGACATTTAAATTTCATTGACTTGTGCTCTCAGAAGTAGCCATTCTTCTGATACCGTTTTTTACTTCTAATGCAGTTTGAAGACTTTAGGCAGGACTTGAGACAGGTCATCCATGGAAATAACACAAGAGATGGCGTCTACATAACTCTCAGAATGCGTCTCCAGTGTGAAATTTTTCGAAATGGTAAAGCAGTGCCTGGAAAAGTATTTGATGTCTTAAATGAGATTGTTGTCGATCGGGGTTCTAATCCATACCTCTCTAAAATTGAATGTTATGAACATGACCGGCTCATAACCAAGGTGAGGTTTGTGATTAGTTTACTTTAGAATAGTTGCTTTCAATCTTCTTCAGTTATCTCCTCAATATTAATTGAAAGATTCTATGATGAATAATCCAATATATATATGCTAAGATGTGGGCGCACCTACTAAATTTGCTACATCTGAAATGCTAAAAGTTAAAATGCAGCAGAGAGAAAGCTTTTGTATGCGTTTTCCATGTTTTTTAATAGATAGATGAATATCTTGCTTTAGGTGCAAGGTGATGGGGTAATAGTAGCCACACCAACAGGAAGTACTGCATACTCCACAGCGGCGGGAGGTTCCATGGTAAATTCATGCCCCCATGAATTTCGGTTGGTGTTTTGTGATTTCTGCGATAAATTTGAAGATTTTGTTTTTCCATAATGTCCCTTGTTAGTTCTATGACTCAAAATGGCAAATGCTCTTGAGAGAATCTGTTAAAATTTTCTGGTCGAAAATTAAAAGATGAATTTTTTTTTGGGCCTTTTCTGTAGCCAGATTTTCATATTTTCAACTACATTTTGCCTCTGACAATGGATAAATTGACATGTAGGTGCATCCAAATGTTCCTTGCATGCTGTTTACGCCAATCTGCCCTCATTCTCTCTCGTTTAGACCAGTTATACTTCCTGATTCCGCACGGCTTGAATTAAAGGTGAATTCTTATCTAGCGTTAAAAACGGTTAGATCTGTATATTATTCTATTGGCTTAGCTAAAATTTTGGGTTTTGAATGCGATTTTCTCTTCTTTTATATCCCATCTCCCTATGAATTTTGCTTAACAACTTACTTTCTGTTGGATCTAGTTCTTTTGTTATTCCATGTTTATTTATTTTTACAACCATGTGGGTCGGTCAGAGTTTAAAAATAAAAAATAAAAAAGGGTCAGTTTGCTAATTTCACTTGGTGAGATTGTCATTTTGGCAAACTATACCGTACCCAATTATACCTTGAAACTGGAAATTCCACACCGCCATCTTCGAAGACAAATGATCATTGGCAAGGCTAAAACCGGTGTCGTCTTTTGACAGATTCCGGACGATGCTAGAAGCAATGCATGGGTTTCTTTCGACGGGAAGAGAAGGCAACAACTTTCAAGAGGACATTCCGTACGGATATTCATGAGCCAACACCCGCTTCCCACTGTTAACAAGTTTGACCAAACTGGTGACTGGTTCCACAGCTTGATTCGATGCCTGAATTGGAACGAAAGGCTGGATCAGAAGGCTCTTTGACATCTCTCTAATGTAGAAGTTTAAAAAAAAAACAAACAAACGAAAAAAAAAAATCATCCTTGGCTTTAACGTTTGTGTAAATTACTGTACATAACTGTATATTGAGACTACAGAAATCATAACTCTGAAAGAGTAAAATATATAGTCATCTAGGAGTAGTAGATGATTATGCCTTTGGCCCCCTTTTTTTATTTTTATTCTCTCTCTCCCTCTCTCTTTCTTTGACTTTCTATCAAGAAAGTGTAATTGTATGATCTCCATTATACGGCAATAAAAACTGATTCGCTGCTTCTTATTGAGCAAAGCTCTCTGAGATTTTTGCTTGAGTTTTGTTGTTCTTTTTGTGAGGTGGTTATCATTGAAGAGAGAAAATTTATGATCGGAACCATAGATATTGATATTTTAATCGTTTGATTTATGATTGAAAGTAATTTTTTGTGTCTTATTGTAAATTTTTAATGTGAATATTCATGTATCAGGTAATTAAAAACGTAATCAAATGAAACAACCTAATAAAAATTTTAAAGTAAAAAGAAGAAAAACTGGGTTACAGACATCAACCTTTCCTTAAGCCTGACTGCCATTATGAACTCTCTCTCTTTCTCTCCCTCATCACACTTTTTTTTTTTTAGTTGTTTTTTGTTTTTTTGTTTTTGGCCAAAAGGTACAGTTTATTATTGTTATTATTATATTTCTTTGGCCCTAGAGATGCATCTGCTTTCTATCAAAAGAAAAATGTCCGCAAAAGAAGCCGACCAACGAAGTGTACTCGTTTAACCTGTAGCGACGCATTATTGGATATGGCTTCAAGCATGCCGGATATGGACGATACAAGTGCCGTTTTGGGCTATCCTTCATATCTCACTTTACGTCATTTTATTTTTTATTTTTATTCATTTATTATTATTATTATTTTGTGCTGAAACCTTAATAAATATCTTATGTTGATACACAAGTTTACAATCACAAACATAAAGAAACACATATAAACAGTACAACACAGCTAACAAGATTTAACAAACACAATCTACAAATATATATATATATATATATATATATATATATATTAGTACTCTTGTACAAAGCAAAGCAAATTTGAAGGACAAAAAAGAGACAAAAACACAAACAAGGAACACCAATCTAAATTAAAAAAAAAAAAAAAGCAGATAGATTAACATAAACACCCACTCAAGCCTTCCATTTCTCCCCTAACAAACTCCTAGTTAAGAGAAACAGAAGCTGGTAAGTTTTCTTTCTCTCTCTTTTTCCTTTCTTCAAGAAAAGAAAAGAAAAAAAGATTACAATCACACACTAAACACCCCACACAAAAACAAAAACCAAAAAAAAAAAAAAGGAGAAAGAGAAAGAGAGAGCTTTTGTTTTTGTTTTTGTTTTTTATTTTTGTTGTTTGGTTACATGGCTCTGACAGCTTGGAACCTTGGTTCCTTGGGGAGGAACTTCTGGTCAGCATAAACGTTCATGTAGTCACCAAACACAAACTTAGGATAAGTCTGTTCCACCTCTTGGCTTGCCTTATCCTCCACCAATTCCGTTGCCGGGGCAATGGTGGCCTTGAGAGACGGATTATAGAAGGAAGCAATGGACCTCCTATTCCCACTCGTGCCAACCAAAACTCGGTGCCAAACACTCTTGTACCTCCCATTGCTAAGCACTTCAATCTGGTCCCCTGTGTTTATCACTATGGCGTTTGGCATCGGCTGCACATCGATCCACTTCCCGCCTTTCAGGATTTGCAGCCCTCCGACCTTGTCATCTTGGAATAGCAGCACCACCCCGCCGGCATCGGTGTGGGCCCGCAGCCCGTTCACCAGCTCCGGATGTGGACACGGCGGGTAGTGGCTCACCTTCGTGCCGAAGAAGGCCTTGCTGTCGCCTCCGCTACCGCCATTGAATGCCGTCTTGATGTAGCCTTTCGGCAATCCCAAATTCTCGTCCATCACTTCCATGACCTTCTCCGCCAACTTTTTCAGTTCCGCTCTGTACTCCGCCATGGTTTCCCTGCACGTACATACCAAATGAATTATGTACTAGTCAGATCAAAACGTACGCAATAAATGGATTTGTATAGAACTCATCCTTAAATGGCAGTAGATATGGAGAGAGTGCCTATTTGAGAAATATATATATAAATATATATATATGTATATATAAACAGTATAACAACCTAGTAAGTTGATTCGAGAATCACTCTAACTGTTGAGTTTTGACCGGTGGGAAGGAGGGTTCAGAACGAAAAAATATAAATATATATTTTAGAGTTGACATGTGAATTTCTGATCGGTTAAAAACGAACGTACTTGAACCCGGGGGTTTTGGAGGGCCATTCAGTGTCGTCCATGAGAGTGAAGACATCTTCCCAGTCAGCGTTGTCCAGCTTTTGGCCATTGTTGTTCTGGGCAAGTTCATTCAGAAGCTTGACGGCTTTGGAGTTATTGAAGTCGTCTTCTCTTTCGATCTTAAAGCAGTCAGAGGACACCTTCTTCACCCTCTCCAGCAGCTCCTCCGGAATCCCGTGATTCACCAGCTGCATAATTCACAAACGTAGCTTTTCATTAATATGTTTTTTAAAGTAAATATTCACGTAGAGACAAATATATTTATACATACATATATATATATAAATATATTTACCTGGAAGAAACCCCATTCCTCACAGCCATTAGCGATCTGAGCCAAAGTCTTGGCTCTCTCCTCTCCATTGAGCTTTGAGAAATCAATTACTGGGATTGCCATTGATCAAACAGATATGGATGTGTTTTTAGAGAGAGAGAGAGAGAGTGAGAAAGGAGAGGAGAGAGAGAGAGAGTAGGAGAGTTGTGAAGTAGCAATTAGTTGTGTTTGTAGTGTGTGGTTTGGATGAGAAGAGGGATTAATTGCCTCTATTTATAGCAGAAAAAAATTTTTTTTTTCCCACCAAATAGGATGTCAACCCACCAAATATTATTTTAAGTCGTTTTCCTTGCTTTTCTAAGAAGTAGCCGTTAAGGGGTAAGGTGCGTCGTGGGACCGTAGGACGCTGACACATTACAATTTTAAATATTGCATCCAAGCAAGGTCAATGCTTTTTGAGGTACTATATATATGTATATAATAAATATTATAATATATATAATATATAATACACTACACACACACACACGCACACACACACACACAACTATTACCACTATTGGCAACCCACAACATAACATATAAGCCTTCCCTTTCAGGTGACACCGCTCATAATTTAATTTCCTTTTTTTTTTTTTTGGTTTATTTTCTTAATTATATATAACTCCATATTAATTAGCTGCCATTTGGTTTGGGTATCTGTGGGCGACCCCTTTTCTCCAACCATGGGGTCCACGTCCCCAATAATGGGTAACATATAGTTATCATTCATTGGATAGAGGCCTACATATATGTGTGTTATATATATATATATATATATTGATGCATTTTATTAATATATAGGTATTGTTTTCACCAGATGAACTCAGGCATTGCGACATGGTGGTGGGCTGCAATTAAAGGGAAAATAATATTCTCGTTGATCAAAATTCAACAAAATGTGGGCACAAAATTTCACTTATAATTAGCTGCCACGTTGTTTGATTCCAATTTCCGCGCTTTAAAAAAATTGTCGTTCATGTGCAATATATTCCTCTTTTTTTTTTTCTTTTTTTTTTCTTTTCTTTTCATTTTTTTTCAAAAATATTACCCCATGTTTATCCAACATCTTCTTATAAACTAAGCCTCCTTGTTTTACTTGCATTGTAAACTTCTGCCGACTACCATTTTTATTGTTGACTTCTTAACCGCAATCGAGAATACCTTGTAAGTCCCTTACTTTGACTTTTTTTATTTTATTTTTTTTTATTTTACAGATCGGTCGACATGCTTTAGATGACATGTGGTTACAACATGTAAAAATGTAATATCAAAGTAAATAACACTGATTTGTAGGCATAGTTTGAGGATTAAGGAATAGGCGAAGGGGTTATTATGACTTTCATTAAAAAAAAAAAAAAAAAAAAGCTATCACCATCATTTAGTTAATACGTTAATGTCATCAACTTCATCTAATATTCTATATATTATTTGCGTCTTTATATGTTTAATATTACAATAGCATGCTTCATACCGAAAGTAAAATTTAAAATAAACAAATCTGAAAAATAAAAGATGGTATAGAACCCAAAACACATTTCACAAGAATGGAATAGCCATTAGCTAATGATCTAGTTCGGTAATTTGTACAAAGGCATCCTGCTTTTTTTTTTTTGTTTGTAATGCTAGAAACACCAACTTTAATCTCACATTTTGAGTACCAACTTATTTAGCATTTATGAGTTGTTATTTTATTGATAAGTGTTTGAAGCATTGTCATATAATTGATTACATCTGTCAATAAAAATTTGACACGTGAGTTGGTACTCAAAAGGTGGGATTAGAGTTGGTGTCCCTAAGTTTTTTTTTTTTTTTTTTCGTCAATTATAAAAGTTAGACCCTAACTTTCTAATTTTAGCATTTAAGACTTCAAATTTGACAGCCATTGACAATGCAACCGATTTGCTAACAGGCATCGATTCAAAGACAACAAATAAAGGTCCAAATGTAAAAATTGAAAAGCTTAATTAGGGTCCAATTAATCAGTTAACAAAATATTTAGGATGTATTAATGTAGTAGGGCATTTCCGTCCACAAAATGATATATTGAATTTCAATTTAAATCTTTTGACTACGCGTTTTCACTTATAAAAATTGGAATTACTGTTCAAACCTATTAACCAAACGAAATTCTAGCTGCCAACAATGTTTTTTAAGTTGTCAAATACTAACAAGTTCAAGAAGCACCACTAGCTAGAACTAAATAAAAACTTAAAAAAAAAAAAAAATTCATTGGCAATGATCTGTAATTGAACGATCTAAGCTGTACATGTTGTGTTGTAGCCATATCGTTAGGGGTTCTGACTTTGATTCCCATTGTCAGAATGCAAGGGTACACTTGAGAGATAAGAACGGAAAGCTAGGAAATGGCCGGCCGTGTGTATATATACATACATACATACATATATATATATATCATGAGAACCCATGCCTATATTTTTAATTAAAAATAAGTTCTTGTAATGTATACTTTTCATTGCTGTACTTTGTAGTACTTCAAAACCCAATTATATTGTGTCCAACACTTGCATGGAATCAATCGTAGAGGAAAATTATTCAATTGTATATTATCATTATCATTATTATTATTATTATGGTCTAACAGATTCCATAATTTAATGAAATTAATAGTACTTCATTGCTGTACTTTGTGCCACGTTGAAGTGTTTTGATTAGATGGTTTAATTTTTTTTTAAAGGAAAAAAGTTGAGGATTAGAGCTGGAGCTAATTGCAGGAACTGAAGTTTAGTACATTGGTTCAATCATTCACATATATCGCAATTTAATTTGTTAATCTTATGACTTTTTTTATTGGTTGACATAGCTTTATTAAACAGCTTGCTTTCCTAGTTAGTGCATGGTGAGGTGTGTGTTTCAGTGTTTTGCTTCTATTGATGCTTTGCGACACTTATTATTACTATTGTTAAATATTATTAGACCTCTTAATTTTATATTATCGAGATTCATAAAATTACAAAATAAAATAAATAAATAAGAACATGTAATAATCAATGTGAGAGCTACGTTATTTTAATGATTGCCGTAAATTCATAATTATTATAAAGAATTCTCCATTAATATCCCCAAAAACGACAATAATAAAGGAAATTAGAGTAGCAAATTTTACAAGTGTAAAATTCGAAAACTACTCTTAATGAAACATATAAGGTCGAGTTGTGTTTTATTTTTGTGTCAGAATAATAATTACATTCAAACCTATGATTTTGGTGATAAATGGGGCAAGTATTCAAAAAAAAAAAAAAAATATATATATATATATAGATATATACACACACCTTTCTGGGCATTTTGGCTAATATAAAGTGTAATATCTATTCTTATCATTTTAAACATATATATATATATATGTATACATGCATATACACATGTATTACTAATATTGTTTTTTTTTTTTTTGTTAATGTAAATAATATTATTAGACCAACACCAGAAAGTGAGGCAATAAATAACAGCGTCCCAAAGCTTACACAATTGTGGTTGGAAGAGGAAAAAAAAAAACAAA
>JAFMPE010018330.1:0-15963 GCA_024759925.1 Ficus religiosa | reverse complement strand
AAAAAAAAAAAAAAAACCCCCCCTCCAGGGGGGGGGGGGGGGGGGGGGGGGGGGGGGGAGGGGAGGTTTCCATCGTAGGGATTGAGAAGGAGGGGCGTCGGGGGGGGGGGGGGGGGGGTTTGTCGGCATCGGGTTGGAGGCGCCTGGGCTCGAGCGCAGGGGGGGAAGATCTGGTTGAGGGGAAGAGTGGGGGTTCATTGCCTACGTCGGTGAAGTACCCCTGGTCTTTTTTTTAAATTTTGTTTTTCTAAAATTTTTATTCATTAATCTATACTAAGATGAGGTAAAGTATATGATAATTATTATATACATGCAAAATCTCAGCCGTTCGATTGCATCTTAACGGTTTAAAAATGAGTTCTATCGATATGGTACATTAAAATGGCTTTACTGCAGTGTTACCCAAACTAAAATTAGATTCATCTATATATCTTGAAATCATTTTCCTTTCGAACATGAAGCTTATAAGTACTTTTCTCTTAATCAACAACTACGTTTTTTTTTCCCCCCGCATATTTTCTGTGTGAGTGTATAATTATCAAGATTTTTTTCTGTCTTTCATTTCTGGTGTTCAAAAACCTCTTCAACATCACTAACTATATTTGAAAATGGTGCAGAGTTACATTGATATTTTGTGTTACATTGTTTTCTTGATTTGATTCTTTTTGCTAATATTATTGTGGTATCTCTTTGACAAAACATGAATACAATGACACTCTCTGTTTGCTCATGTGTAGTTCACCAGTCGGGCTAACAATGTTGTTGTCCATGATCATCTTGATGTGTACTGATATAAAACAAAAATAAGAACACTATTCCACATTTTGTTCACACACCACCTTAATTAACAACAGGTCTGCAAGTGTTACTATGATCTACACCACCTAAGGTAGTTCTGTTCACACACTCCATATGACTATTTACACACATTTTTTAGTTAAAAGTGTTTTGTTACAAAATTACATGGACGCATGTTAACTACAAAACTTAACTTTCCCTTTTCAATGACTATACTGTTAAAAATTAGATGGAATTTATGACTGAGTATATTATTTATTTTTGCTCAAAAACTTTTTTTTTTAAATTTATTCTTACCCCGCTACAATGAATAGTAGTGTTGAAAAGGCAAAACATCACTTTGTACAACAAAAATAAATAAATAAACAAATTACGCTGATCATGAAATTTTCCTTTCATAATACATCGTGAAAGTTAAACCAAATTTTTATCACTCTTCAAACAAAAACTTAATTTATCAGGCTTAATATTTAGGACTAAACAACATCTGATGTAATTTCTTAAACTTATAAAATTACGACACCTACCTATTTTAGCATGTAACACCTAAGTTATGGCTAGTCATTTGTGTTTAACAAAGAGTGATGGGGCTCTATTGTGGTGGCCGTGCTGACGTAGAGGGTAGGTGTTCGTGGCCTCCTTCAGTTCGTCCAACTGGCATCTAGTTGCCGTCGAGGGAATATGCCGCTGGAGATAACTCAAAATATGTCGGCAGGTTGAGCACCAAAACAACTAGTAGGTGTGTCCGTAGTGCTCTGTCTTGCAAGCCACAATGTTGGCCCTGATTGGGACGAGCTAAATCCAGATGACCCTAAGAAAGATGGTTCTAAGAGTGACACCCATTGCAATTCCGGCCCCGTGTGGATGAAGACTTCTCAATGAAGAGGATCTTGAGATGACCATATGGTGTGGGAGAGGAACATGAGTGGTTTATGGAGATATGTCTTTGGTGAATAGAAGGTTTGTTTGATGCTTTGTATGAGGGTTTCAATCTGTGGTCTTGTCATAATTTTGTGCAAGGTTTGAAATGTAGAGTTCTGAAGGGTGGCTTTGTACTTCATGTGTTCCTTTATTGATAGAATGATATTAGTTAAAGAGGCTCTCCTCTCTTCACCAAGTAAGGTATGTGGAGGGTGAGGCAAATAGTTGCTAATTTGATTAAGGGTTGATGGATGCAAGTTTTAGAGTAAGAATGACGAGTATTGAAGTGGTTGAATACTTGAAATGCATATTATGGAGGTTCTCCACTGTCAGAGATGTCATCGGAAGTTATGGTATATTGGAGAGGATATCCTCTACCAGCCATTTGTTATGGGTGAGGAATGGTGAGAGAAATGTTATTCTTGTGATGGTGGTTGTGATGGTTCCATGCTTTAGGTGCGCCTCCGTAAGGGAGTCATCTGAGCTAGAGAGGGTCTCCTTTCTTGGCCATTAATGGTGAATAAAAAGTGAGGGAGATGGCTGCTATTAGTATTGAGAATGTTGAAGGATCTGGTGGCTTTTTTTGATGATCTGAGGATTTGTTTTGGGGTACAAGTAGTAGAGTATTTATAGGCCAGACATTGGTTTGATTACAACTAAAAGCTTCTAGTTTGGTTGAAGAGTTTCCCTTTGAAGCTCATAATTGGGGAGTCGTTAGGCCATAGTTGCTTAGTTTTCCAGGTATAAGAAGCTCTAGAAGCGGGAGAAATTCCCTCCTATAGGATTTGCTGAATCTAGTCAAAGTCAATTTTCTAGGTAAGAGACACCTAGGGAAGGTAGTTGGGTGGACGTTTTGTTACCTCGAGTGGATGTTTTTAGGTGCTTCTTAGGTGGAAGACTTTTGCAACAGGGAATGTTTTGCCTAAATGGTGAATGGTTAATTCCTAGAGCAACAAAACTTGAACCTTTCATCTGAAAGAGTAAGTGAGAGAATATTAAAGGAAAATTCTTTTGACTTTTATTGGGTTTAATGGGCTTGTTTAAGCTTTGTTTGGACTAATGGAATTAGGCTAAGTATTTTGGGGTAGTTTTAAGATTCTCCATAATCCATATTATTATAATTCTCCATAGACTCAAAACTTCCCAAGTTAGCCAAGAGTCTAATTAAACAGAATAAATGGACTCATTCATGTTCTTTGGCCTTCCAAACCACAGCCCACTCAAAAATCCCCGAAGTGTGACTTAGTTCCACATACCGCTTTGTAGCCCACATTGCAAGATGTGGGTTAGGCCTCAGTCGTGTCAAATTTCGGACATCAACAAAGAGTTAATTTAATTTTTGGTCCTTCGACAATTGGTCCAATCCCATTTTAGTTCATAGATTTTAAAATACCACATAATCATTTCTCCAACTATCAATCTATCCAACAATGATCATTCCGTTCTAAACATTGTTAAAAAATGGATAGCAATTACCGTGTCACGATAACGTGGGTAAAAATCACATGCGTGTTGTGAATTTACAGATTTCACATTTGAAATCCTAATTATATATATATATATAAAAGCTTCTAGAATATGAAAACATACCTTCGATCTGCATGTTAGAACTACAATCTATTTTGACAGTGTTTTGGACCGAAAGATTAATATAAAACAAATTAATAATTCAAAGAATGTTTTTTAAATATTTTAAAGTTTAGAGACTAATATACGATTGAACCTATTGTGTGGGAACTAAAAATGAAATTAACCTTAAGATTTAAGCAAATTTAACTAGCGTTTCCGTAAGATAGTGGTGCATGCACGACCGAGCTGCTAACTTGGGGAAGTTACATAACATGCTTATGATAAAATTATTTGATGACGTCGATGTATCACTATGCAGCACAAAAAGTTTTTCCAAAAATTAAAACTAATAATAAAATAAAAAAAAAAAAAAAAAACCTAATGAGCTTATATATTAAGGGAAAGATGGAGCGTTTAAGTTCACTTTTGCATTCTTTTTCATCCGAGTTCATCATATAAAACCATTTTTACATCTCCAATATATTTGTTTATATTAATACTATATTTATTATAAAAGAATGTATAAATAGTATTATTTTACTTTATGCTTCAATGTATACTATTTTTTCTAAATAGTATTATTTTACTTTATGCTTTATCTGGGTTCATCATATAAAACCAATCATATAAAACCATTCTTTGCATCTCCAATATATTTGTCTATATTAATGCTATATTTATCATAAAAGAATGTATAAATAGTACTATTTTACTTTATGCTTCAATGTACACTATTTTTTCTAATGCTATTTCTAATTTTTGTCAATCATTATCATTATTATTTTGAAATAAGTCAATCGTTATTATATTTTAAAACTTGTAAAAATAAATTTTTAATACTTAAAGAAATTTTAAAAAAAATATATTGTAATAATTATATGAAAAAGTCAAGATAACAATCAATAAAAATACTAAATTTGACATGTGCTGTATCTTGTGATAAATATGTCCAAAATTTAGCATGTGATAAATTAACATCAAAGATAGTAATCCATTAGAGAGCATTTTTTTTAATCCAAATATCAAAATTTATCATTGACACAATAATTTAACATTACATTAAAGATGCTCTATGATAGTACAATATATGGGTCAAATTTGCTCTTGATTGAACCGAAATCTTCCCCTTTTTATTTGTTAAATATTCTTTCTATATATGTGTTATTATTATTATTATTTGGGTATTCCACTACAAAAAGAAGCAGATGCGAGCAATTTTTATTATTTCAATTTTACATAATTGAATATAAATAGTAATTTTTATTTAAACAAATTCCAATATTTGAATCTCTCTCTCTCTCTCTCTCTCTTTTCCGCAAGACATACGTATCTTTTACGATATCCTGGATTGGATAAAAATAAAACAAGATTCCAAATATGAGAAAGGATAAAAAAATTTGCATCATGTGAAAGTCCACTGCTTTATAGGGAGAAAAATTAAAGTGCGTGACTTTTATTTATTATCTAATCTAATAGATAGTTCAATTTCTTTTTAATTAGTTAAATGGTCTAATATTTATATTTTGTTTAATCAATTTTCATTTTTCCTAAACACCTTCCCTCTCTCTTTCTCTCTCCTCTCTCTCTCTCCCAACTTTCTTTTTCTCCCTCTACCCGTTTCTCTCTTGGTCGTCGTTGTGTTTTTCTTCATGTTTGTTTGATTTTAGTTCATTCTTTAAATTGCAATTGAAATCTGAATGCTTGTTTTTGTTTTTTGTTTTCATTTTTTTCATGAATATCGATTTTAAGTTAGGTTTTAAACAAGATTATTGGCTTATTCTTTTGTTTTTGCTTGTCTCATTTTCTCTTCACTTTGGCTTTTGTGATTTTCTGGTTTTTGTTCATCAATTTTGGAAAAAAAAAATGTGTTTCGATCCATTTTTTTTTTCATTGTTATGTGTTTTCTCGGGTTTTGATGCATTTTATGGTCAATTGACTAATTGACTGAGGGTCAATTAGCAGTCAATTATTGGTTGACCACTAGTTAATCAGTAATTAACTCTCATCTCAAACTCCTCCAAATTTGGCATTCTTTCACACTTGTTTAGTCACTGATTATGCTAGAGTCAACATTGATTGACAATTAATTAATCAGTGATTAACTAAAGTCAATCAATGGCCGATCATTGACTAATCAGTGATTAACCAATGATCAATTAGTGATTTGTTTATCGTCAATCAATGATTAATTATAAAAATTTATAAGTCATATTATCATATTCAATGATTGACTAATAGTCAATCAGTGATTTACCGATAGTTAATCAGTGTTTAACCAACGGTCAATCAATGATAAAGCACCCCTCTCTTTCAAGAGGATTCGCGGTATATGAAGCCCTAGTAAGGTTCTTCACTTAACATTGAATTAAACCACATACTCCATCACTTGTGCGGGCCCCCGTCAATTCCTTTGAGTTTCATTCTTACGAATGTACTCCCCAAGTGGGATATTTAATGCCTTAGCTACAACACTGCAAGGGTCAATAATTATAAATATGATCAATTACTGATTGATCATTTACAAAATTAATTAACCATTCTAAGGGAAAAAAAAAAGGCATTTTAACTAATTTTTAAAAACTTGGACCATTTATTAAAAAACTTATTAAAAAAAGGCTATTTAGCTATAAACTCCATATAAGGATGGCAATGGGACAGGGCGGGTGCGTATATGTCTCCTGCACCCCCATACCTGCCTCCTTTTTTACCTCACATACCCGCCCCCATATCCGCTTAATTTAATGCAGGTATGGGATGAGGGGCAATACCCTTAGGGATGCAATACTTATACCCTACCCATTTACCCAACAAGATTTATAAAAAATAAAATAAAATAACTTCTATTAAAGTTTTCATAAATTTTAAGAACAAAGTCATAATTGAAATTGAAATTGAAATATTAAAAATAAATCCAAACTTCTGAAATCCATAAAACTAAAATCATAAAGCAAACTAAAACATTAAAACACTAATTTAATTCTTCTTCTATTATAAGGGAATATATGCAGGGTAGGTGCGGTTTTGGGGGAACTTCTATACCCCCACCCCGCGCACACACGGATAGTTAATCTTAACCCACATATCCACCCCACACCCATTTACTATCCCACATGCCCGCCCCATGAGGGGAGGGCACCCGCGGGTAACCCCACCCATGGATAAAATTGTCATCCCTACTAATGTATACTAAAAATTATTACCCAAAAAAAATGTCAAAGTCCACTAGCTTTGTTTCCTAATCACATAAAATAGAATAATACGAATCTCAATCATATATATAATACAAAAAATGAAGATGTAATTTTATAGCATAAAGGAAAAATGTCATAAATTCCTTTGAATTCTGTCACTAGTGTCATTATGCTTCATGAATTATGAAATGTAACTATTGTGTCCTCTAAACTTAAAAATGTATGTCAAGTTACCCCCTCAGTTGGTTGCCATTAGTTTTTTTGTATTCTTTAGCGTCAAAATACCCCCTGAACTTTGCATTTATTTCAAAATGTCCCCATATATTTAATATTTCTGTCAAACTACCCCCTGATCTTTAATATTTGTATCAAACTGTCTCATTTATATTATTTCATTTATCTAATATTGTATAATTACCTAATAATTATTAACTTTTTAGAACAGATAAATATATATATACATGTATTTTTTTTAATTATAATAAAGCGATATGCAACTTTTTTAACATACTTTTTTTTATTTTACTTATTTTAATTCAAGTTTATTGGGTTATGGGTTAACTTATGCGTACCATAGGTAGTAGGACTTAGATGCATGATTTGGATTTCAAATACACCATTTACTTGGCTTACAAAATTTAAAATCATAGTCATAATGAATTTCATTCATGTGTTTACTTAAACTCATAATGAGAATAACTATTGCAAATTCACTCTAATAAACCATTCTCAGTTATATTGTTTAATTTAAAAAACGATTAGTTTGCATATTTTGTTATAATATTATCAATCATAATTAAACTATAAATTGTAATATTAGGACAATAAAGTAATGAACATAAGTTGTGTAGTTATTTTTGTTTAAGAAAATCAAAATGAATGTAAATTTAAATTAAAATAAAAAAATGGGTAAAAAAAATACATTTTCTTTTAGTAGAAAAATAATTGTTTTTATATATTTTTAAAAATTTAGGCAATCATACAATGTTATATACATAAAATAAGATAGATGGGGCATTTTGATATAAATATTAAAGATTGGGTGGCACTTTGACATAGATAATAAAGATTATGAGGTATTTTGACACAAATGCAAAGTTAATGGGGCAATTTGACATAAAAACAAAGTTCAGCGGTATTTTGATATTAAAGATAACGAAAAAACTAATGGTAACTAACTGAATGCGTAACTTGATATACATATTAAAATTTATAGAATATAATAGATATATTTTATAATTCAAAAGATATATTGACACCCGTTTTCTTTTGAACTCAAAATTTATAGATACTTTTTTTTTCCCAGATCAACGATTATATTTCTTGCATATTATTGAGTTTCTCTAATTTTTTCAACAAATCTTGAAATCTTAATCTTCCCTTCTTTGTAATAAGCGAGTGTATATTTAATTACTTTCTCTCATGACTTGTCGTTCTTGTTATACCTATTGCAACATCTATGGTGCTAATTGAAGATGAAACGGAATTACTTTAAGCTTTTTGTTACATTATTTTCTTGATTTAATTGGCGTAAATGTTCCTTCTGCTTTCTCAACTTGATCCCCATTAAAAAAAAAAAAAAGGTGGCTATAGCGTTGACATCCACCATAACTTGGTTAAATAATTGAATTTTTCAACCGAAGGAAAATCCTCCATAACTTGGCTCTAAATCCTCCATAACTTGGTTCCAACTCTAACTAAAAGAAAATATGAATGAATAAAATCGAACAGAAAAAAGAAAAAAAAAAACCAATATAATTTAATAATAGTTTTACACCTAACTGTATTATGAGATATAAAATTCTAATACTATCATCTTGAATGATAGTAAAATAAAATAAAAATGAAAAAAAGACAGGAAAATGAAAAGCTTTGAAGCCACATCAAGTGATACTTGTATCATCTTTCGGAGTAGTGGAATAATTGTATCAAGCTTTGATGCTACATCGTTTTTTGTTAATTAAAAAAACGATTAGTTTGCATATTTTGTTACAATATTATCAATCATAATTAAACTAAAAATTGTAATATTGGGACAATAAAGTAATGAACATAAGTTGTGTAGTTATTTTTGTTTAAGAAAATCAAAATGAATGTAAATTTAAATTAAAATAAACAAAATGAAAAAAAAAGTGGGTCAAAAAAATATTCTTTTTCTTGTAGTAAAAAATAATTTTTTTTACCTATTCTAAAAAATTTAGGTAATTACATAATATTAGATAAATAAAATAAGATAGATGGGGTGGTTTGACACAAATATTAAAGATCAGGGGACACTTTTATATAAATAATAAAGATCAAAGGCATTTTGACACAAATATAAAGATCAGGAGACAATTTGACACAAAAGCAACGTTCAGTGAGCATTTTACATTAAAGATAATAGAAAAACTAATGGTAACTAACTAAAGAGGCAACTTGACACATATGTTAAAATTCATGAGATACAATAGATATATTTTATAATTTAGGGGATATATTAATACTAATGATAAAGTTCAGCGGAAATTTACGACATTTTTCATAACATAAACTCATGTGACCTTCCTCACCAAAAAAACAAAGCAAAATAAAAGAGACGTGTCAAAGGTGCAAATTCAACGCAAAAGTACCATGACTAATAAGATCCCACCCAACAAACAATTAGAGTCCATTTCCTGCTGCTTATTTTTTTCCCCCTCCTCAATAGTCCATTTCTTGCTTTAATTAAAGTGGTTCCAACTTTTTTTTTTTTTTTAACACAAACAAAGCAAAAAGAAAATTAAAAAGAAAAAATCTTTCACAATAAACAAACTATTTGTTTTCCAAACTAAAATTTGATTCACCTAATGCATCTTAAAACTCTTTTTCTTTCTAACTCAGAATTTATAGATACTTTTTTTTTCCAGACCAATAATGATTATGTTTCTTGCATGTTATTGAGTTTCTCTAATTTATTTCAACAGATCTTGAAATCACAATATCCTCTTCTTTCTAATAAGCGAGTGTATATTTAATTATTTTTTCTCAAGACTTATCATTCTTGTTAGGCCTTTTACAACATCTATGGTGCTAATTGAAGATACAACAGAATTACTTTAAGCTTATTGTTACGTTGTTTTCTTGATTTAACCAGTGTAAACATTCCTTCTGCTTTCTCAACTGAATCCGCATTAAAAAATAAAAAAAAAGTAAAAAAAAAAAAAAAAAGGCTGCCTACAGAGTTAACATCCTCCATGGTTAATCAATTGAAAGTTTCGATCGAAGGAAAATCCACCATAACTTGGCTCCAAATCCTCCATTTCCAACTCTAACTAAAAGAAAATATGAATGAATAAAATCGAACAGAAAAAAAAAAATTCAAACATAATTTAACAATAGCTTTACACCTAACTATATTATAAAATATAGAATTCTAATATTATCATCTTGAATGATAATAAAATAAAAATAAAAATAAAAAAAAAAAGACAGGAAAATGAAAAGCTTTGATGCGACCTCAAGTGATAATTTTATCATCTTTTGGAGTAGTGGAATACTCACATCCACAAAGTCGATCGATGACTAATCAAACTAGCTGAATGTGATCTGTAAGGCGTGACAAATATTATCTCCGAGACTCCAATTATAAAAGCGTAGGACTATAATATTGTAGCTTGATTATTTTTATTAGATAATCATGGAATGGGATGGGATGAAATCACATTAATAATTTTTTTTTCCAACCATATAAAATAAAATAAAAGTGATCATAAGAAGAAAAGCATTTTTATCTTTAATTTATCCTTTTCAGCTTTGAATTATGTTGCGTTACCGTCAAGATATAGCCTAATCTCAACATTGACCAATAAAAGAAACGGGAAGATCTTTAATAAGGCATTTGCAAGGAATGAGCCTTTGAGCATTATTTACCTATGCCGAATTATTAGGGTGCCTCGACGACAACGTCACTACTATGCCAACTCACGATAATAAATGTATCGACGTAGAGTTGAAGATAATTTCAGTAATCTAACCGCCTCTCCACTACTCCTAAGAATTCGGGAAGATAACCCCCAAATGATGGTTGGGGCGTGCAAACGTGGGTAATGTGAGTGACACGTGATGTAGAGAGGTTAGACAGTTATAATGGTTAGAAAGAGTAACCACCGTAGATAGGTGAGAAAGGATATTTATTGTATGAAAAGTCTCATTAGAGGACAAGAACTCTCAGAAGTGAGAAGACACTTGTACTTTCCTGAATATAGTGAAAAACACCCCCTGGACACAGAGACGACGTAGTCTCCATTAAAGCGAACCTTTATAAATCTCTCTGTGTTCATCATTTTCTTGCATTGATTCGTGAGAGAGATAATCCTAAGTGTAACTTAGTGAGGACGATTTGAGTTGGCAGATTTTCACTGTCAACAAATTCTATTAGGATGTAAAAATTAGAATTAAAAAAAAAAAAAAAACATAGGATGCTTTTCTTTCTTTTTTTTTTTTTCTCTCCTTTTTTTCCATTTTTTTTTCCCAAAAGGATATGGTTTCAAACCTTACGGCTTATGATATAATCAAGTATAAAATTACTACTAATTAAACAATAACTACAACCACTTTACCACTAATTTTAGTGACAATTTAATACTTGACTCCATCATTAGGTACGAAGTTCAAACTTCCACCTTTTTAAATTCAAAACAATAATAATACTAATTGGCTGGAGCAATAAACAGTTTGATTACGTCCAAATTGTGTATCAATTAAGTGGTCAATTGTAGCATAATAAGGACGGTCGATCCCACAAGGAGGCGATAAAAATAACAAACAAGAAAAATTAATGAAAAATAAACATTAGAGAGATAAGCTAATAAAGAAAATAACAGATAGAAGTTTTTGGGATTTTTGATAATAAAATGAAATAAATAAAAATAAAATAAAGAAAAGATAGATGAGGAATTTTGAATGCTTTTGTTCAATATTTCAATTCTATAACTTAACTGCACATTTCACATCCCAAACATGCAGTCGGAAGATATGATTTGAAAGAACAAATAATAGAAAAAGTATTTAACCAAATTAATCTCTTCTCATTAGAGCAAGCACAGCTATTCATGTATGTCATTTGAAAGCGACAAAATATCCCATGGCATAGTTCAGTAAGGGATGTTCAAATAAAAATAACTGAAAGAAAATCACTTGTCACTAGTGATTTAATGCACCAAATATAATAACTAGAACTGTTATCACTATAGAAATAATTATTGTAAACACTAAGCATAAGAGAATAAAATAAACAAAATTTATAAATGTTGAATAACAAATTGAATTCAAATAGAAAGAAGAACGCAAACAAATAAAATCCACTCAAGATTTAGCCTTCCACTATCAGTGTCTCACTCACAAAAGGTGTGTCACACACCTCACACTAATAAGAAAACTAAGGAAACAATAATTGAAAATAATAAGATTATTATTCCAAGTGGGTGGAGACCAATGATTTTGCCCAATTCAAAGAGCTAGACATCGAGAAATTCATGTGGAAGGAAATCATTTGTAGGTTCGAACTTCCTGTGGAAATAGTCACGGACAATGGAACGCAATTTTCCTCCGACAATTTCCAAGACTTTTGCAATCGTTGGAAGATCACGTTTAGTTTCTTGACTCCCCAAAATCCCCAAGGGAATGGACAAGCTGAAGCAACCAACAAGAAAATCATGGCCAACATGAAGAAGAAGCTCAAAAGCTACAAAAGAAAATGGCCGGACAAACTCCCCGGAGTCTTATGGGCTTACTAAACAACTCCACGAATGGCTACCGGTGAGTCTCCTTTTTCTTTGGTTTATGGAACCAATGCCGTGACACCTGCAAATGTTGGAATGCCCAACCTTCGAACTGAACTCACATGGTCCAACGAGCCCATCAACAATCAAATGATAGCCGACAACCTTGATCTACTCGAGGAAAAAAGAGATCAACCATGTTATCAACAAGCCACTGCAAAGCACTATAACTTAAGGGTCAAAGAAAGACATTTTAAGATCGGAGACTTAGTTCTATGCAAAGTTTTCCAAAATACAAAGGAAAAAAAAGCCGACAAGCTTGCACCAAATTGAGAGGGACCTTTCCGAGTCACCGAAGTTGTCAGACTAGGATCCTACAAGTTGGAAGACCTCAATGGATTACCCGTACTCTACCCATGGAATGTTCTTCATCTCAGGAGATACTACACCTAAAGATCAACCCGTTGAGGAGCTTGCAACCACGAGTCGATCCACCAATCAATAGACGTTGGAGTCACAAGCTTATCATGGGTCAATACGACCCTACGAGGAACGTTCGGCTAATCAATCCTTGGAACGAGTCAACCCATGGCATTTTACATGTCAATACGACTCCACGAACAATCGATAGTTGATCGATCCGTGAGACTAGTCGACCCATCACAAGTCGAAACTCCAAACTCTGCATATGCACTTAAACAAGTGAAAATCTAAAAACAAAAGAGGCCTACATTTACAAAGACAAATTGATTGAACAAACTGGGTCGTATCTATAATAGATCCCCAAAAGCTGCCGCAAGGAAAGCATATCACCGGTGGTTCTCCAAACCCGTGAAATCATCCCACAACAAATGGTGCAAATTCCACGGGGAGTGGTCAATCCCATAGGTATGGCATCCATATGAGTAATGCACTTGTGACCATACCCTCTGCGCTCAAGTGTTCTGGTGCAGTACTATCTAGTAGTCTGTAAAACCACATAGAACACCCATCACAAGTTGGACAGTTAAACGATGGAAAGTCCCAACACAAGCAGAGGACCCTTATGTTGGGCTATATTTTATTCCGATCTCTGGTTCACTGCCGATAACAAGTCAATGTCGCCGCTAACAAGTTAATGCCGGTGTTTCACCGAAGGCAACCTCAGGTTAAAATTCATTCAGTCAGTCTATCTCTCTTGAGAAGTCATTAACATTTCTATCCACTCAAGTCTTGTCCGATTTTCAAAAGTAGGACAAAATTTGGGAGGGAAAGAGAACATAATATCAAGTGTCCTTATTTCTTCTACACTTTGATGAACATTCCAAAGTTTTTCAAAAATCATCATTCCACGAGTTGCAAAACGATTCATCCTACGTCAAATGACTTTCCCCACGAGTCAGCCAATGACTCATTCCATGAGTCAACTAACGTCATCGGGACATTTCAACTAGCAATTTATCATGCTTCGCAAACAAGCATAGATAAAACAAAAGCCTACTATTAAACACAAATATAGTAGCAAAAAAAAAGGCATCCAAAGTATGCAATAATTACATCAATCCCGGGTAACACAACCTTCGGGCAAAATGTCTCAAAACAACCAAAAGAACAAGAAAAGTAAGAAAACTAAAAAGAAAGGCATCACTCCTAGTCAACAGACTTCTCGTCGGCTTCAACATCTTTACTAGTAACCTCGGTTCATGTCGGCTCATCAAACAGTGGTCTTTAATGACTCCCCATACTCATCATCACCAAGGCAGCTCTTCAACCGGTTAATCTCAAAAACAGCGGCCGACATATCAAGCTTCTTTTCGCGTAATTCACAGAGAGTGTCAAACACAAGCCCGGTTCATTGTTCAAAAAAAAGTCGACGGAGAGAGAAACTCACCAACGGTGACGGTGAACTCTAAGCAGCGACGCGTTCTTCTCTACGAATCGCTAACGGAGGTGCGTGCTCCTCGAGGTTAGATGACAGTGGCACAATCCCGAGCTCTAGGTGGTGGCCCGTTCTTCCTCTCAAAATGCTGGCAGTGGTGCACACTACTTGAACTCCAAAGGCAGCAACGCAGTCCGAAGCTCTAGCGACGGCAAGCCCCACAGTTTTTGGCAATAACGAATTCTTTGAATGGTGGTGGCTCGACTTTGAGATCCTCTTCAAAGGAATTGCTAAGGTCAGAATCAAAAGGCCCAAGAGAAAGCTTTTGAAATATTTCAAATTTTGGGAAATTGCAATTTTCAAATAAAAAGCCCCCAAATTGCAATTATTTTCTCAAATAAAAAGCACCAATTCAAGATCTAATAAGCATCAACGGCTTAGATTAATTCAAAACCAGCGGTCGAGATTAAGCCCTAATGCCCACAGTGATGTTTACCAACTTATATCTCCTCAACTCAAAAATGAATCGCTCTCACACAACGAGTCGACTCATTGCCATCACATGCAGCCCACAAGTCACTTTTAGGCCTATATTACGAGTCATTCCACGAGCTGACTTCACGGGTCGATCAGACTGCCACATAAATCACTAGTTTACTCCTCAACTGATTTCATCAGTTAAGGAGTGGGGGCTTACTGTTGAGGTCAAAGTTCATACCTCATCTATCACCCTATACATTGCAATCGGAACCCGTAAATGAATCTTGACGACTCCTTAACGAGTTGAATTGGTTGATTGAACAGATTACTCTGCAAGCCAATCTACAAGTCGATATACGACCTCCCTCCGCAAGGTCAACGAAGAATATTCTCGAGATCTCCCTCATTTGAGGAATCAACAATTGGATCCCCTAAATTGGGAATGTAATCAATCAGAGGCAATTCAAAGGAGCCAATTCAAGAACATTCAACGTCAACCCCAATCAAGGCAATCACACATATTATGGAAAATAAATACATGATTATAATTGGAGGTATATCATTTGCAATCAAGCCATAAAGCTTAAGGTCAACTCTAAATCAGTAAACAAATCAAGCCACCCACAAAAAGAAAGTTAATCAATTGAGAAGAGGAATCATCTCCCTAATTCAAGGCCAAAATCAAGAGCACAATCCGGAGACAATAAAGCCTTCCTTAACCATAAATAAGAAGGCTACACACGAAGAGAAGGGGCATTCGAACTCACAAGCATACACTCATATACTGAAACTCCCTTTTCCCCTTGTATTTTCATTTTGCATTTTCCCTCTCTCTCCACTTCTATTTCACGATCTCTTTGTAACACATTTCTCTAATATAGTGGACAATCCCCCGAAAACCTAACAAAGGAGTAGCTCTCAATAACAAGTGAACCTCTATAAATCTTATGTCTCTTTTATTTACTTACTTCATTGTTTTTTGTCATTCTCGCAGCACATTGGCTCATCGAACACCCGTCTAACGTAACAACTCCTAAACTCAATCATTGACCCTTCGATCAATCAATTGTAGAATTAACCATCTATACTTTCCTTTTTTTTTTTTTTTAATTCACTTGCTCCAGTTCCTAAGGAATGATATACACACACACACACACAATATTTTGCTTTAAGATATTAGTTTTATTATGATTGACCTTTAGCTATCGAAAACGGTAATGAACAATCTTTTTTTATTTATTTATTTAAATTAGATGCCACTCAGACTGTTCCTTCACGTTACCTTATTGAGAAAATAAATTCAATAGGTAATATGATTAGAAATTAAAACACACACACACACTCAAATTTTAGCTCAAAACGAGAATATGTAATATTTCCATTGTAATGAATAATCTCCCTCCTC
>JAFMPE010018219.1:36586-52560 GCA_024759925.1 Ficus religiosa | reverse complement strand
ACCGGAAGTGGGAAAACTATTTTTTTGCCATTAGAATAATCTCTAATCTTTCAGATTATTCAGATTGGATTCTTTTGTTTGTAGCTGTTGTGCTCGAACCTTTTTTTTCTGGAAAAGTTGAAATCTTCATTCTCTCAGTTGCTAAGCTATTTACCCGCTGGAGAAAAGGGGGCAACGACGTTGGAAACAACCACAAGTCATGTAACAATTTTATCTAAGTGTGACGTAAGTTCATTTATGTTTTACGGTGTATATATTCATGTCAATACTGTATTTATTAAAAATAATATATTTAAGATTTTTGTTTTGTTATATATAATTATATAATTATATATCTATCTATTTGTCATATGACTAAGTTTCGATATTAAAATAAAATTTAGTATTTAAACTATTTAAAATAGTATAATTATAAAGATTAGATGAAAAAGTTGATACAACAATCAATTGAAATCAAACTTTAAATTTAAAAGATTGATTATACTTGAAATACATCTATTAGAAACTTTAGAATTACATAAATTAAAGCCTCTCCACTTTCCCGTATCCAAAATCACTTGCACTCTTTGCCTATCTCTATACAAGAGGGCTACTTCACTATGAAAGGTAACATATGAATTGGAACTAATGTGACGGGTGTCAATTACCAAAAACGACTCGACCACTAACTCAGTCTCGTGGGTAACACAAGGCCGAAGATGGATGCAAAGAATATTTGAAACCACTCTTCAACCACACCCCCCCCCCCCCGGGGCAAAAGAAACACTCTTTCTCTACTCTTTTAATCAGCCATAGCCCTAACCAAAAAAAAAAAAAAACATATCTATAGACTCTTAATTAGCCATAATATTAATCATAACTCAAACTCAAAAAAAATAGAAACTTATTAAAAAAAATTATTTGTCATATACCTAACCAAACCAATGTAAATCAAATGTTAAATTAGTATACTTAATTGGAAATTCGCTATTAAGTGTAGAATGTTATAAATTAAATATAAAAATAACATTTTTATTGGTGGAAATTTTTTTCACTTAAATGTTAAAATTTATCATTGACACATCAATATAGCGCTTCATTTGATATTAATACTCTAACAACGTATGAATAACGTGTTGATGAAAAGAATGTCAAAGAGGGATTAATATTTCTGCTCATAGTTACGCCTCATCAATCCCAAAGACTTTTAGCTGAAAATAGTATTTGTGAAACTTTAAAGACCTTGTTGACTATCCTGCCAAAAAAAAAAAAAAAAGACCTTGATGATTAGCTTGTAAGGAAGCCAATCTTACAAGGCGTTTATTATTATTTTTAAACAATAAATAACATGATCAATGGAAAAAAAATAGATATATATATATATGCACCACAAAATTTTTGAAAAATTATTTAATACACTTTAAGGGATACCCTGTTGTAAAACTTTCATCAATATATGTCAACAAATAAAAAATCACAAAACATATAACAATAGGTCAGGGGTACAAAGAGCAAAGAAAATATATAAGAGATAAAAAATAAAATAAAATAAAAAGGATAAAATTCAGTTGAGGCACATAGGAAAAATATTTTTTAAATTAGTGTTATCTTATTTCTTAATAGGTTAAACTTTTAGGAGAAGTTGTAATTTAAAAATAAATAATGGAAATTTTTTAAAAAATATTAATTAAAATGACCAACTACTAACCATCCACCACCCAATTTATTAAATTGCGGTTTTCTTCCAATGATATAAAACTTTTTTTTTTTTTTTTTTTTTCCAAATGAAGAAGTGAATGAATGATAAAAGGGCTTGAGAGTTGAGAGGAAGAGAAACAGCGGAGACAATAACGCATCCTCCACAAAGTGCCTTTTCCCATTATAATTAACGCAAAGTCCATTAACGAAGACTCTGTTTATATTTGTCTGCTGATATCAAAAACGGAGGACATTTTCAAACCGAAAGAGGAAAATAGTGTTTATTATTGTTATTATTAGTTTTCCTGGCTGTTGAACGTTCCAACCATTTATTGCCAAATGAACAAAAATAAAAGGATAACGATTCACCAAAAAAAATAAAAGGTAAACGAATAAAATTATTAGCAAAAAAAAAAATTTAAAAACTAAAAGGAACAAAAATAAAAGGTAAACAGAAGTATGTATTTACTGCAAAGTTCGAAAACGTTACGACAGCAATAACAACGTGAGTGACAGGATTGGAACCTGCGCGGGCAGAGCCCACATGATTTCTAGTCATGCCCGATAACCACTCCGGCACGCCCACATGGAGGTTTGCTTTTTTTTTTTTTTTTTTTTTGCAAATGAATGATGTGACAAGTGTCGACTTGTCAATTTTTTACTAATAGTTATAATTAATTGATATAAAAATCCTCATGTTATCTAGGTTGTCACTCAAAAATTAATATTAAAATTAGTGTCCTTAAAAACTTTTTTTTTTTTTTTCTGGCTCTGGTTAAAAACTCTTTTTATTTATTGGAGTGAACATGCAAGGTATTAATTCCCATACCTCTCTCCCATGCCAAGTGAGCTCTCTACCATATAAGCTACATCCTCCCATTGACCTTGAATATCGAACAATATTATTGACAATTGTGTTTCTCAATTTAATTAATGAAAGGTTCTAGAAATCTTATGATAATCTTAAGAAGAACCTAGACTATTTCTTATTAAATATTTTTCTCTTAATTCAGTTCGATGTTCACATTGTATTCAAGTTTTAGGGGAAAACTTAAAAGAAATCAATTCAAAATGTGATATATAACTTCAAATAATCTCATATGTTGAGACACATAAATTCCATCCTGCATTTTCTAGATGTTTTCAGCACCAATGACCAATCTTTTTTGTTTGTTTGTTTTTTTTTTTTTTTCCTTTTCGAAGAGATACTGACCAATCCAATTTAGACTCTATCGTTTAGATTCCCCAATGCCTTTATCCTTTTGATTTCTTTTGAGAAATTTTAGATAGAGGACAACATCTAATTATTGATTGTTCCAATCTTACATAAGAGATTAGATTCAGAAAAATTTGTACCATACTCGTGGTACCTTTTATTATAAAAACACTTAAACATGGTTTTTTCAGAAAAAATAAGAATAAAAAGATGGAGTGGAAATTCGTAATTAATGGATAAGCAAGCTATACAAAAAGGTGTAATTTTTAAGGTTTCTACAAAAAAAAAATAAATAAATAAATAAATAAACAAACAGAACGAACGTTGATAACTTAATCTCTTGCATTAAGAGCATAAATTTGACAAATGAAGTTAAGTTTCATCGTTACGACCTTATCATAAGCGCAAGCCTGCCTGCCTTTACCACTCCTAAGCCCTTACTTTACAAACATGTGACATTCTAACCTTCAACCAACACGCTATTAAATAAAAGTAAACATAAATTCAAATATAAGGTTGATGCCCAAAAAGCATATGATATTTAAGATTTTCATACTATTTAAATAAATTAGTTTTATTTTTATTGTACTCTTTTTTTTTTTTTTTTTTTTTTAGGGAAAATTTCATTAAATTCACTAAGGAGTTACAAAAATACCAAATATAAGAAATCTCGTATTACATAAGACAAAACCTTTCCATAAGAATGGATCCACGAGTAAACTCTGATGATGCACAAAGGAAAAGTGTGTGCTTGAGGCCCAATAACGGATATATATCTTGGCACATTGAAATCAAGCACATGTAAGGCTCTTTTTGACAAAACCACCCCAACAATCGATGGATTTTCCCGATCAATCGATGGTCAGGACTCAACAGCACTGGGGTCACTACTAACTACACATAGAAGTAATTCTAACGGAACCAAAGCACCGTCAAGACTCAGATCTGATGGATAAACAACCAACTCGGAAGGTGGAGAAACCACCTTTGTAATTATAAATAACAAAAAGAAATATAACACCCAAAGAAAAAACGATGAGGCATGGTCATTATGACATACAAAATAAAATAAAATAAAAACTAATCACACAGAAAGAGTCCTTACTGATAAAACGAACTACATCGTCTGAAGAAATTGGGTTACCGAAGTCGAACTGCTGCAATACCTTCCCAGTGCATAACGACCATGCATCAACACTAACAATCTCATTCATGCTTTGCTCCTTCCCATAATGTCCATCCTCATACCACGAGTTCATCTCTGCTAAGACCCTCATTATTTGATTCTCACCTTCGTCTCTAGAGCCAGGAAACCAGAGAAAAACCAAATGCCACCACCGGAATCCGGCCTTAAGAGAGAAAAATGATTGAGAAACTCTAACCCTCATACATTAGAGAGCGAAAGAGGAGGGAGAGAGAGAGAGAAAGAGAATGGGAAAGTTCCATAGCCATTCTTATATACTCTTATGTTCATGCATATTTGATACTTAACAAATATCATAAAATTCCATGATTATTAGTGTGATCTTAAATATTGTATCTAAATGTAATATATAAAAGGATAATATTTAAGGATAATAATCTAAAATTGTCCATGTTAAATAATTAAAGTTTTGATCTTTAATTAATTGTTACTAGCACGATTTGTCTTCATTACGAATGGGACAATCCTATTGGGGTGTCATTGGTGTGAAAGTGATTTCTATTGTATGATTATATAGAACCGGAAAACGATGAATTTGAATCTTTGATATTCGTTGTTAGTATAGTATTCAAATTTAATCAATGATGACCATATATAACAATCTTAATTCTGATTTAACAAACTCCTATTTAAGGCATTACATCTTTTGATTTACTCAGTACAGAGTCACAATATTTAATCTCATTACTTACACCTTGGAAACATAACAATGTAAACAACTATGAATATTAATTTAACAAAATAAAGCTCATTCTTTCGTAATGAAATAGATAGACAGTTCTTTTAAGTGCTAATTTAAGACTTGAATAATAAGAACGTTGAATTTATGATATAACAATAGTTCCCTTAAGAATACTCTTCAAGCGATCGGAGACGAGCAGGGGCGATGAGAGATCATGTTGAATACGAAATGTATTTTAATAAAATACAAAAACATATTATGGTAGAACACCAAGACGTATTCTACCAAAATAGTCTCCGGCGATCGAAGACCAACACCGCAAACTAGGGACCAAAGAATACCAAAAGGTATATATTCTGGTTGAATACCAAACCAGAATACGTTTTTTGTTGATCCGGAGTATTTTCAGAAAGACAAATTACAATAACCTTTGACTTTATTGGAAGATGAGAAAAGACCTAAAACCAGTACAGACAGGGCAATATTGTAAAGGTGTGTTCTTTTAAGTGTATTCCTCAAAATCACCCTTTATTAAGAGAAGCTTCTTTTATATATATATATATATATATATATATATATAAAATCAAAATCAAAATCAAAAAAAGGAAGGAGCCGTGCCTTAAACTAGTTTGATTGGGGTTGTTGGGGGCACCCAAATACCGCAGTGCTCTTCTAGCTACATCCAATAGACTTGATTTCCGGAGAGAAATTACGTGTATGATATTGAGTATTACTGCTTACTAGCCATGCCTAAAATGAAATAATATGAAAAGTGAATGAACGAAGCAAGTGAAGTAATTTTATTTAATCAAAACATCTGCAAAGAAATTTAGGCAACTGCACTGAGGAAATAATGACTTTCTGCACCACCCATAAAAAAAAAAAGGGGGGAATCATGTGCATACTCGCAAAATATATACAAACAAGCCAATACTTTGATCAGCCAACAAAAACCCAAAAAAGGCCAAGATTATGTAATTAAACCAGAATTCTGTTTTCCAGCCACACACACGAAAAAAAAAACAAAAAAAACCCCGGTTGACTACCAAGTCTATATACATCATAGTTTAACCCTATGACATGTCCAACATGTTCGGAAAGGAAAAAAAACAAAAAGAGAGTTTTTTTTTTTGGGGGGGGATGTCCGGAGCTCGTGCTTCTACTTATCATGGTTGTATGTCTCATATTTCCTCTGGAAAAAAGGACACTTCTGAGAGTTGTATCATCTCTAAATGAAATCTGAGCCACCACCAAAATGTTCTAGATCCGGATGTGTTCCCCTCCCTGGCCTCTGAGGAAACCTGCAGCAAAATTGAAAGGGAACATCAAATAATATTTCCTTGTTGAGAGTACTGAAACGAACCACAGTTGAGCTATTATCTCTAAACTAGAAGACGTCGAATAGAACCATTACGAGGAATCATTACAGATAATCGTTGGAGAAACAATTCTTTTGATTCCTCGTCAAATCCAACATGCCATGTTTCACTATGCATTCGATTTAGAACGAGAATTTGAACTCCGTTGAAAAATGGCTAGTCTAAGAATTTGGTTGGCAGTAGTACATAGGTATCTTGTGTTATTGTTGAAAAAAATGCTGCTTACACATACCTTGCAAATCGATTAGGCTCAAAGCCAGGAACACCAGGCGGGCCATAGGGATCAAAACGAGCACCTGGAGGTACACCCCTGTTTAAAACGATCATTTAAAGCCCCTATAAGTAATGACACCTATATGTGTAACAAAACTAGAGATATAGAGAGCTAAAACAAAAACACTCACGGTTGTGCCCCGGGGAAGCCAGGCTCTCCAACTCCACTGAACCAACGAGGATCATTAGGCCCTGCTTTCACACAATGAACAACTGTAAGTCCAGAACGGCTACCACATGTGTACTCGCAAACATACATAAAAGAAGAATGATCTTACTCACCTAGCAGCATGCTCCCACTGCCAAAATCACCCCTAAAAGATAGAAAGAAAATATAGACATGTTTACAGGTGGAATGCCAATTAAAAACATAAAACCAACAATCACAATGAGTTGTGATGAGAAATACCTGGGTACATACATTCCAGCACCGGGCCCAGGTATAAGATCACTACCTGGAACAGGAAAAACAGTAGGAAAAGAGACCCTACAAACAGGCGAGAATTGAAGTAATTCATTAAAAAATAAATTTCATAATCACATAACTGACTGCACAAGGTATGGCCGGACAGAAGAGGAAACAAAACGTACAATTTGACATTAACAAGCTACTACCATCTTAAATTTTTTTCAATTTCACGCAAGAATGAGCTACTACGTGTTTCTCAGACCAACATCAGGATCTGCCTCCATGGAAAGCATTTTTCTCCTCTTCATAGACTAGACTAAAATGGCTCATAGTCACCCATCAAAACTAGTTTAGCTAGATACCTTTGATAAGAGCTAGGAAACATAACAACATCATATTAAAGGAGGACCATGAGAGGGGAAAAAAATCCATGTTATTTGCCCATACTAGTACTTCCAAGAGTGAGTGTGTGTGTGAGAGCGAGAGAGAGAGACAGATAAAGAGAGAAGGATTATACCCTACAGGATGTACCAGAACACCTGAAGATTGAGGAACTCGAGCAGGCTCAGTTACATAAGTTCTTGCTCCTTCACTAGTTTCTGAACTGCCAATTACATCAAGTAACAGGACAACTTATGAGAAGCTAATTGATGATTGTATGATTAAAATAGAGCGTTCCATTTTATTACTTCAAATTTTGAAATCTAACCTAAAACAAGTCTACAACATTTTAAACTATAGCCACACTTCACTGTGAGATGAAAAAGAACCATGGATTCTGATGCCGCGGAATTGGAATATTAGACCAAAGCCACGGCCAAGAGGGAAAACGGGGTTCTCTGTCCCAATTTGTGTTCAACAAAACCCGAAAATAATTGTCCCAAAAGATACCTTTATAAAATCCAAAACGGAATTCATATACCCACAAATCCATTGGACACAATACCACAACTTTTAAAAATATTAGATAGACAACACAAGAGTAAAGCATTAAAAGGAACCAGTAAAACAACACTCACTTCATGATGACGACCAAGCACAACCATTATGGGCCACTTCCTACATCAGATTCTCAAACATTATTCCACTTAGATACTATACTTGGGGAGTTTACAAAGACACATTTTTTTCTTAAAGTCTAATAAAAAGCTAATTTAGCTCTTAGAACTGGATAGTTCATCTTTATATTTTTTTTTGGTTCTTAGGATAGGAGAATTATTCTAGATCCATCACCTAAAAGAACGGGACATAATAGGTTTCCATCATTTGGCTCGAGCACGAATCAAACAATGATAAAATATAAAACGCAATTTCCTCTATTTTGCAATCAGTTTGGCTACATCACCTACTGCTCTAGCTAGCTGTCCACCCTTTCCAAATGTGATTTTTATGGTATATATGACCATGCCTAAACACACAAAAGTTGAAGTAGATTCTTTTTTTTTCATCAATTAAAACGACTTCCAAAATTGTATGGCTTTCTAGATGTAGATGATTTTAATAAACAAATGGATTATCAGTAAAAAAAATTACCCTTCCTTTCAAAATTGGATTTGATATCAACACAACCCAAGGTATTTGTGCAAATTATGAACCTGAAACCACATATCACCTAAAATTTCCAGTGTTTGAACTTCAAAACTTATTTTCTAGATTTACAACCACATTCCAAAAGTATAACTTGAGTAAAATCACTGCTCAATACTAAAAACATAACGATGGTAAAATTATCTTGAATATAGGAATTCAATGTTCTTAATAAAATAACTAATTACAGATTATATTAGAGTGAAAAACATTTCTGTTTGAAAATAATATACCTTCCAAGATTCCTTGAGGAGCTAGGTTTCGAAGAACCATCGAATTTAGACAAAATCTCCAAGTTCAGATTCGTCACCAGGTTATCCAAATTCTTAAACTGTGTGGAGTAATTACCATCTCCATCCTCTTTAACATAATCTCCAACGCTGCAATTTCAAAACCCCCAAATCGAATTCAAATACTCACGAAAAAGCCAAAAAAAAAAAAAAAAAAAAAAAATTCCTTACTTAATTTCGAAGTGGAGGGGCTCAGAGCTCCCATCGGCCAAAACATCAACGAGGAGCTTATCGTTCATGACGAGACACTTGACCAACACATTTTTGAAATTTCTTTCAGGGTTTGCGTAGACAAATGCGTACTCGCCATCAACCTCGTTCCAGCCTTCTATTCCCACCTCATCTAGACAAAAGAGAAATCTTCTTTAGCAAGAGAAAAAAGAACTTGAAGACAAAAACACAAAGAAAATTGCAGATAATTCTATGGAGGAAAGTGATTACCAGCGGAGGATGAGGAGAGAGCAGTGTCGGAAAAGGCTTGGGGTCCGGCGGCGGTGAGGACATAACCGGAGGCAAGGAAAGAGGCGTGGACGACGAAAGCGACCTTGTCGTATTTGTTGCCGAAAGATGGTCTCGCGGCTCTGATCACCGCCATAACCGATTTCTCGGTCGCCATTCCTGTATTCGCAGAGTGGAAAAAGCGGTTTCTTGGGATAGGGGTTTCTGAGAAAAGTGGGAAGAAAGGAAAAGAAAACACGACAGGTGAGAGGCTTCGCGAATTATGGAAAAGGATTATTTAAGAAAGAGACAACGCAACGGAAGGGAGGCTTCGCAAGTTATGTAAAAGATTTTTTTTTTTTTTTTTTTTTTTTTTTTGTTTTGTTTTGTTTTGTTTTGTTTTGTAGTTAAGACCGCAGTAAAATCCATTTTATATATTCTATCGATAAAGTTTATTTTTAAATTATAAATATAAAATCAAATAGTTGATATATTATTTGTGTATAATAATTATAATGCACTATACTTTATACTAATGTAAACTAACAAAATTTAAAAAATATATATAAAAAAATAAATTAAAAAGAAAACAACGCAACGGAAGGGAGACAACGCAACGGAAGGGAGGCTTCGCAAGTTATGTAAAAGATTTTTTTTTTTTTTTTGTTTTGTAGTTAAGACTGCAGTAAAATCCATTTTATATATTCTATCGGTAAAGTTTATTTTTAAATTATAAATATAAAATCAAATAGTTGATATATTATTTGTGTATAATAGTTATAATGCACTATACTTTATATTAATGTAAACTAACAAAATTTAAAAAATATATATAAAAAAATAAATTAAAAAGAAAACACACATTCCCTCCCCGGTGGACGATCCCCTGCCTGCCCGCCAGCCAGCAGACCAGCCCAGCCCCCTCCCCCGACACCGACGAGCCCCCCTCCCTCCGCACCGTGAGCCGAGAGCCCCCTCCCCCACTGTGAGCCCAGTCCTTCAACACCCCCCCCCCCCCCCCCCCGCGCTCCCTACCTGAAGCCAGATTTAGTCGGTGTTTGGGGGGGGCTGTCGGCATCGAGGGAGGGGGGCCTCCTTGGGGTCATCGCTGGTGTCGGGGGGCACCAGTGGAAGGTCGCAAGACCTTTTTTTTTTTAAGTTTTTTTGAATTTTTTGAATTTTTTTTAATTTCTATTTTTGTATTTTTAGTATATAATATTATGGGTTAAGGTACATTACCGTTATCATGCACAAGTAATATCTCAATCGTTCGATTATATCGAGATGGTTTTAAAATGAACACTATCGATGAGGTATATAAATGAGACTCTACCACAGACTTACCTAAGAAAATAATATTTTTTTTAAATAAAAACAAAATTTATCATACAAAAAAGGGTAAATATGTGGTAAAATACCCCATCAATAGAACTCATTTTTAAACCATTACGATATAATCGAACGGCTGAAATATTGTTTATGTATAATAATTATAATACATATTACGTCATAGTATTATATACTAAAAAAATAAAAAAAATGGAAATTAAAACAAATTCAAAGAAACTAAAAAAAACTGGTCGACGACCGTCCACCAGCGGACCCTCCCATGCCAGCAACGAGCGTCCCCCTTCCCCGACGTTGACGAAGATCCCCTCCTTTCCCCGACACCGGTGATGAGCGCCCCCTCTTCCCTGACATTGATGAAGACCCCCTCCTTTCCCTGATGCCAGTGACGAGCGCCCACCCTCCCTGATTCCGACGAAGACCCCCTACCTCCCCCAACCAGATATGTGCCACCCGTCGACGCTGATGAAGACAACCACCCCCCTGTGAACCATATCTGCACCCCCCTCCTCAACGATGGCGATGAGCCACCCCCTCGCTCGCCCGGCCCCGTCGACGCCAACAAAGGCTTCCCCTACCCCAAACTAGATCTGCGCCCCCCTTGCGTCCTTCACCGGCCAGATCCGGCCACCCCGCAACCCCAGGTGACCGGCCACCCACCCGTGAGCCCGACAATCCTAAGCAACGACCTTCAACTAACCCTGCGACGCCCCCGACGATGACAAGCCCCCACCCCGCCAATGTCGAGCCACCAGTGAATAGCTCCCCCCCCCCCCCCCCAAGGCTTTCATCGGTGAAGGTCTGGGGTTTTTTTTTTAGTTTCTTTTTTTATTATTTGTTTAATTTATTAATTAGTCTATAATATTATGAGATAATGTGCATGATAGCTTCATGCACAAATAACATCTCAGCCGTTCGATTATATTGTAATGGTTTAAAAATGAGTTTTATAGATAGAGTATATAAATGAGACTCTATCACAGATTTAACCTCTTTTCTTATTTTATAATTTTATATTTTTAGATTATCATATTATATAATGCACAAAAATATCTAACATAATTTTTATATAAAAAAATCAAAAATATCTATAAAAAGAAAAATTAAAGATTTAGTCTCCGTTTGATAAGTTAGTTGGAGATGGAAATTTTAAGTTGGAGATGGTTGACTTTTCAAAAACTAATTATAAATTTTATTGACTTTTCAGAAAAAGACAAAAATTGAGATAAAAAAGTATAGTTTAATTGGAGTTAAAATTCTACTTAAACAAAGCTTTAGATTATTCACCTTTGATACTATTTATTTTGTTTTTATCCATAAAGTTGATCCAATATTTTTAAAGGATAAATTGCTATTATAATCTCTGAACTTTTTATTGAAGGTGCCCTGGAACTTTTTTTTTGATCAGTTGATCCCCTCAAACCCCAACCTCCTTTAAGGAGGATTTTGGCTCACCAGTTTGAACTCAAAATTTTGAGTTCAAACTCAACTAATGGCCTTTGGAACACCAGTTTGGTTCTAACTCACCTTTGAACCGTTGCATACTAAACCAAAATGGGTTTACTGTGCAACAAATCCAAGGCAAACTGTCCTTGGGTGTTATCGCGACCGTTCCCTACCGCCCGACTTCTCCCTCCTTCCTTGCCCATTTGCTGATTTCCTGTTTATCGGTTGACTGTCGTTCCTCTTTCCCATGTGCAGCTTCGGCCTTTGATCCTCTGTCTCTGCAGAGCCTCTGTGTTCTGGGTATTGGAATCATATATATTCAATTCCTTGTGGCTTGCAGTTTGCAAGGGTAATTTGCCCGATACAATTAGACATATGTAAGACCTTCTTTAACCCTTAGTACGTCTCCATCTCTTCCCTTGGGTGGAATCCGGACTCTTGAATGTTGTCGAGGCCGAGAATCTGTCACAATTTCTAAATCCCAAAATCCCTAATTTCTTTTCTAGGGTTTCTCCGCTTTGGGCTTCTATTCGAATCCAGCTGGGGAACTTGCGACGCCGCCGGGTCTGTTCAATGGACTCTTGAGTTAGTCACCGCCGGTGGCAAATACGGTGCCGACTAGGGTCCACAAAGCAAACTCGAATAAAAATTTTGATTACCCACTATTTTCGCGTTTGGAAAGCATTTGACCGAGCCATTGCTTCCTGCCCTGATCCGCCGTCATCCACTGTGTACTCCTCCTCCGGCTCGAACTCGGTAACCCTTGTATACTTTCTTAAACTTTTAGAAAAATGATTCATTGTGAAATGCACAAGCAGCTAATGGAAGTCCGGATTGTTTGTCGATTTTGTGCTAAATTTGTTTCGATGCTTAAACTCGGAATTGTGTTGATTTTTTGTTGATGTTGGATGATGAATCCGGATTTGTTATGTGTTGAATTTGAGTGTGGAGGTTGATACTGGTTATCTCTGTTGATTTAGTAAGTATAAAACCTGGTTTTTGGGTCCACTGCATCCTATATCAGCATTTAGACAATTTTTTGGGTTATTTTATCATTATGCAAGCATCCTATATCATTGTGTATTTTGGACCTTATTGCATCATTTTTGGGTTGATTTTAGTGATTTGAGACCTAAAACAGGCCTTGGCCATTTGTTTGGGGTTTTTTATGATTGTGAATGCTTGTTTGGGTCAAAAAAGGGATTTCTAAGACCTAAAACAAGTCTTGGTGTATCATTCTTGCATTTTGGACCTTGTTGCATTATTTTTGGGTTGAATTTAGTGATTTGAGACCTAAAACAGGTCTTGGCTGGTTCTTTGGGGTTTTTTATGATTGTGAATGCTTGTTTGGGTTAAAAAAGGGATTTAAGACCTAAAACATATCTTAGTGTATCATTCTTGCATTTTGGACCTTGTTGCATCATTTTTGGGTTGATTTTAGTGTTTTGAGAACTAAAACAGGTCTTGGCCAGTTGTTTGGGGTTTTTTATGATTGTGAATGCTTGTTTGGGTCAAAAAAGGGATTTCTAAGTCCTAAAATAGGTCTTGGTGTATCATTCTTGCATTTTGGACCTTGTTGCATCATATTTGATTTGAGACCAAAAATAGGTCTCGGCTGGTTGTTTGGGGGTTTTTTATGATTGTGAATGCTTGTTTGGGTCAAATTTGGGATTTCTAATGTAACGATCCATCCTACGTGGGCCGTCACAGCTACTTATCTTACATAATACTTAACTTATTTGATAGGCAAAAATACTGAATTTTTTTTTTCCAACTTAAATCTTGGAGACTCACTCTTATTATACTTACTTATATATATTTATGTATACGCATACATATATATATTGATTGAAATCCAAAACTTGTTTTGGTACATATAACATTTCACATTAACTATCAAACATAATTAAAACAAAACGCGTAGTGGTTCCCATCCCAATATTTCACAGGTAGCTTTGCCGCACTCCACCGTCTTGCATCAAAGATTGCTGGCAGGTTGCTTACCTACAGCATAAACGTAAGATGTGAGCTTTCGCTCAGCAAGTACAACTATGAATCTGCAAAACTTTTCATAATATCATTATGCATGAACCAATTATGCTCTCATTATGCTGTCTTATGTTAGCATATTTTTGGGCCCCTTACATAACATAAGTGTACATACCGTGGCGCGCAGCCATGGAGTGGTTGGGGCGGCCAGTCCATTTCCAACTCAAACCATGGACCAAACCCGACCTAAGAGCGGGTCGGTACGACACGAGGCAACTTGCTTACCACCATACTTGAAAACTTGTTCTTAACTTGTTCTTGAACATAATTTCTTATGAATAGTTTTCATTCTTGAAAATGATTCCTTGAACATAATTTGTCTCCGTGAAAACAGTCTTTTAAAATAGTTTCATACTTGAAACTGGGTTCTCATTCTTACCAAGTAACTTATCATTGGTGAGCATGCTTCATGATGCCATAATATTAAAGCATAAACCATATGCATCACATCATCAAGGCATAAGTCATATGCATCACATCATCAAGGCATAAATCATATGTACTAAACGTACATGCATGAGCTTAAAATCATACAGGCAGTAAAACACTTTCGTCTATACTGTAAGCGGAGTTGTACTTACCTGTTACATATGTCCTGAGTTTGTTGCTCCTATCGGTCGCAACAACAGGTTAACTTCTTGTTTTTAAAAAGAACGTAAGATAAGAATCATCCTATCTTACTCTCAATCTTAACATTAAATGTTGGTATCCTAACCAATATCCATGAGAAATCCCTAGTTATATGTCCCCCCCCATATTATCTTATCACAACTTGTTTGGTTACTTGCTGTAATTGTAGGGCTCATGGCCCAACATACTTAAATAATATCTTATTAGGTTACTTAGGCAACCTTGGGCACTAAGCCCAATCATACTTGAATAGTATTGGGTTACTAATTGTAACCTTAGGTCTAAACCCAATTACTTTTAAATAAATATCCTATTAGGTTACTATATTTTTAACATACTTTAAAAACAGTTTGTAATTCCAGTTATCAGTGCATGTGCAGGAATTTCTTGTTCATGCACTGTTTTCTAAAAATCATATGCAGGAATTTCCTGTTTTCTACACAGTTTTTAAAATCTAGTTTTATCTTAAAATCTATTTTGAATCTAAAAAACTTCTCTTAATCCAAAGTTTTAGATCTTGAAAAATTCTACAACTTTCATGTTTTGCTCGAAACCCAGTTCGGTCTTTAACCTACTCATTTCCCTTGTTGAAACCAGCTGGCCATGCACAGGGTCTGGGCAGACCAGGCTTGGATTTTCACAAAAACGAAAGCCTTTGGAGCTTATTTTTCAAATTCTGTCCATGCCACCCCTTAGGATTTTTATTTTACTACAACTTTGTAGTTTTAAGTTTTCCCAAATTCGGCCTCTAAGGACCCCAAAATTGCTTCTCCAGTGAGCTACCCAGTTTTATCTGAAAACTGGCAGTTTTGCATTAAATCCATTTTTATGTAAAATTTGAGCGCACACTACCTCAAATGGTCGTAACCGTGAGCTTACAACAACATGCAGCGTTTCTAACGTAAATTCTTCATCGACATACATTCATTCATACACCTGCAACCCATGGGGTGTTCTTGCACCAAACTAGGGTTTAGGGTTGGTTTGCATAACCATAACTTCATACAAGCTCATAGCCTAACTATTCCATTATTCATGCATAACCTACAACTTCTTAAAAACATGGGGACATATAACAAACACCTTAAAGGCATGCATGCAAACCATAATATCACACAAGCATACCATCAAAAATATGCACCAAAACATAAATCAAGACCTTGAGACCCTAATCAAGCACATAACTAAGCATCTAAACCTATTGCATGAAAATAATTGAATGAGCTTATGCTCTTACATACCCTCATAAAATACACATAAAGCTTGAACCAAAAACTTAATTGGATGGCTTAAAGGTTTTGGAAGGATACCTTTAAGCTTGGAGATTGGTTCTAGGCTTTGAATCAA
>JAFMPE010018219.1:14828-26372 GCA_024759925.1 Ficus religiosa | reverse complement strand
TGTGTGTGTGTGTGTGTGTGTGTGTGTGTGTGTGTGTGCTTGACTTGCATATGGGTACTCGTTGAGTGATTTTTATTAATTGACATACTGAATCTACAACCAAAAATTAATACACTGTTCTGGAGAACGGAGACACAGATTATTACAAATTTTCCCTTGAATCTTAGCTTAAAAGAGATTTGTTAAATGGAATAAAATAAAGGGAATTGTAGAAGTTGCCCATAAGATGGGAAACAACTAGTGTACTTGACAACTTGGTGGGAAGAGACCACAGCAGAAGAAGGTACCAAATTAAATAAAAACTAATGTCTTATGTCAGTAATTGTCTCTAAATTATGGGAATTTGATTGCAACAATATCTCTTTAATAATTGCATCTTTTCAAAAATTAGAAAAATTGATTAGTGAAATTTCTTAGCCAGCTCATAGTTGATGCTGGATTTTGGTGCATAACGTTGGCCAATTGCACGTGGAGAGAAGCCTCTGACAATTCACACCACACCCCCCAGTCCCAAGCCTGGAAGATTCAGCAAGGTCAATAGCAGGGTCCAATTTAATTTTGTTTAAAAAAAAATTTTAATTGGCTGTGCCTATAGACCCCCACTATTTTTTTGGGGCCAGATCCAGCTCCACGTGTCATTAAATCCAGTAGAGGGTTTGGATAGCTGTAACTGGTTGGTGCCGGTTTTGTGTACAAATGGACACCGGTGTTTTTAGGAGCTGTGAAATAGCTATCGATATTTTAGGGAGATGAAGGGCATGTTTGTAAAATCACAGCATAGAGTTAGAAAAAAGTTATGAAAAAGAGTGCAGATTTTGGGCAGAAAGGAGATTTCGTATTTAGTTGATATAAAATAATGGAGGCAGAAATAATAACACATGTCTGGAGTGGCATAATAGAATAAGTAACAGTTATAATGGCTTGAGAGCATAAGAGAACAACAACAGTGGAGGCAAAATATATATAAATATATAAATAAATATAAGTTTGAGACGTATTGAAAATATATTTTTTTAAAATTTTATTTATTCTCACTATAAAGTTTGTTAATGAATTTAACAGTAAAATATCTCAAAGATACATTAAGAACATTTCATAACAAAACTTATTGCACGACCATGCCACTCTCTCGGCCAACTAAGCGGGCTGCAAGGAGCGCGGCTGTGTGGCACGGCCGGGCCACCCTCTCAGCCTGCTAGGCGGGCTGTAGAGGTGGCCACGCGCCATGTGTGGCGGGCCGCATCGCCCTTTCTGCCCTCGCAGCCTTCACAACACTTTTGTGTTTTTTGATCTTATGTCAAATTAGAGATATATTACAATATCTCTTACAATCCCCCACTAGATTGTAATATTTCTTCAAGAATCATCAACAATAAACTCAAACATACAAGAGAGTATATTTCGATTTTAACCTTCAATTAGTGAAAATACTTTAAAGTATTCACAAGACAATAATGTGCTTTGCATTAAACTTTGTCTTTCAAGTAAATACCGGAAACATATCACATATGAGCTATTCCAGGTTTCAGAATTATGTTCCAATCATTTAGCACTATTCCGGCCTTGTACTCTATCTTGGATTCATGAACATTTACAAGACTAAACAACGATCTTGTTAGAAACGACACCATTTCTTATGTTCACTTAGGTGAAGTTTAAAATCATGTCTCTAGCTACTTTGAGATTTGAACTTCAATAAGAGTATACACCCACCTTCAATCATGTAACTACCAGTACCGAACATCCTGGAAGGGACTAATAAATTTTCGATGCTTACCGATCACATAACAGTGACTTGTTCTTACACATTTAACTATGGAATAACGGTACAACTATTACATAGTTGGGTTACCATCACCGATGAATCTTAAAAAAAAAAAAAAAAAAAAAGGTTTTAGTCTCATTCTACTAGATGTTTCCTTGACTAAGTCTCTCGAAACACCTTTTGTCAAGGGATCCATTAGGTTCTTATTTGTCCTAACATAGACAACATTAATAACACCATCCGTTATTAATTGTTTTACATATTCGTCTCTCAAGCTAACATGTCTAGACTTTTCATTATACATTTTATTGTAAGCTCTAGGCAATGTAGCTTCACTATTACAGTACAAAGAAATATATGGCATTGATTATGGTCACAACTCAATATCAAACAACAAGTTTCTCAGCCATTCTACTTCTTTGCCTACTGCTGCTAGTGCCATGAACTCAGACTCCATTGTTGAGTGAGTTATGCAAGTTTATTTCTTGGATGCCTAAGATTTAGCTCCTCCACCAATAGTGAATATGCATCCTGATGTGGATTTGTTATCACTAGCACTAGTTATCTAACTTGCATCAGAGTACCCTTCAAGTATTGCTGGATAATCATTATAAAACAAACTCATATTAATGATTCTTTTAAAATAACCAAGTATCTTTCCAATAGCATTCCATATGCTCAACACTTGGGTTACTCTTAAACCCTGACATATTGCATACCACATATGCTGTGTCAGGTCTTGTACAATGCATAGCATACATCAGGCTACCAATCGCACTAGCATACTTTACCTGTGCCACCATTCGGCCTAAATTTTCTAGTAATTTTATACTAGAATCTTATGGGATATTAGCTTCTTTAACTTAAATGATTGAATTTAAGAAGCATTTTCTCAATATAATGAGATTGACACAACGAGTAACCCCCACTATGCATCCTAACTTCAAGATAGTATCTACCTCACCAAGATCTTTCATCTTAAATTATGAAGTTAGATACTTCTTAGTATCATTTACCCATTGCATGTTTGATCCAAAGATAAGTAAGTCATTAACATACAAACACAATATCACATCAAAATCATTTATAAATTTAGAATATATACATTTATCAGTATTATTATGATTAAACCCATGAGACAGAATGACTGAATCAAACTTCTCATGCCACTGTTTTGGTGCTTACTTTAATCCATAAAGCAACTTGACTAACTTGCAAACTTTTTTCTCATTTCTAGGTAATACAAACCCCTTGGGTTGTTCCATGTAGATTTTATCATCTAGATCACCATTTAGAAAAGTTGTCTTTGTATCCATTTGGTGCACATACAAATTGTTTATTGAAGCAATTGCAAATAGCATTATAATAGATGTTAATCTAGCTACCGGAGCATATGTATCGAAGTAGTTTATACCACGTTTTTGTTTAAAATCCCTTGCCTACTAATCTAGCCTTGAAATTTGTATAAACCCATCGATATTGTACTTTCTTTTAAACACCCATTTGTTACTTATCGGTTTTGATCTCGGTGGGAGATCAACTAAGATCTATGTTTGATTAGACATAATTGAATCCATTTCATCATTTACAGGCTCTATTCAAAAGAAAGCATCTTGTTGATGCTGAAATCTGCTCCAACTACAAAGTGCTATCTCTGATCGTACCCCAACAACATATGATCGAAATTATCCGTTCGGCCGGACACCCAACCAGTGCATGTCCCCGGGGAACACGGATAGCCGACCATACCTCGCCACTACGCGAGGACGGACCGTGTACTCGGGGCAGGTGGTGCTCCGAGTAGTCTACCTTGGGTTGCCCGCCGTGACTTCACTCCTGCCACCTCGCGCCTGACATAAGTCATGTCATGGTAACCATCTGGGGCAAGCTCCGCCCACCTACCGCCGCTCCACGTCACATCGCCGCCGCCGCCCCCTGCCCTGGCAGGGGCTACCCGTGCAGGCGCCGACAGTGTGTCAGCCTAGTGCCCCTGGCACCTGACCTGGGACACGTGGCATTGGCCCATTGGGCCCATAACACCTACAAGCCTAATACCTACTCACCCCCCAGGTGTCCTGGGTAGCTAACCTGGCTAGGTCGCCCCTAGCGCTCGGACCCGTGGGAAGTGCCTATAAATAAAGGGCAACTCCTCAGACTCAGGTATGGTCATTTTTCCTTGCCAAAGCTCTGTCTTTCCTTTCACTCATCAATTCCCCGACTGACTTAAGCATCGGAGTGCCCGTGACAGACACCGCACCAGTGTCCTCATCATTCCGAGGTGCTTTGCTTTTGTAGGTGATCGACGGCAGAGCGACTAGCTGGTCCTGACTGGACTACCCAACGGTGTTGCTGCCGGAATTGTTTTCGGCATCAACACATCTCTAGATGACATGGTGTGACGCCCTAGTAATTGGAAACTATAGATTTCATTATCAAGGCCACTGAAGCAGTCAAGAAAATAAGATGACGATTGGAAACAGCTCAATGTTTACAGAAGAGTTATGTCGACAAGCAAAGGAGGCCCCTTGAATTTCAAGAAGGAGACTTCATTTTCTTGAAGGTAGCATCGATGAAGGGCGTGATACGATTCAGAAAGAAGAGCTAGTTGAGTCTGAGGTACATAGGACCCTTCGAGATCACAGAATGTGTTGGTAAGGTAGCTTATAGATTAACATTACCATTAGAGTTGTCAATAGTGCACAATGTCTTTCATGTCTCAATATTGAAGAGATATGTCTCGAATCTATCTCACGTAATAGAGCATGAACCAATTCATAAGGACCTCACTTATGAAGAAAAGCATGTGTAAATTCTGGCTTGTGAAGAAAAGACTCTCAGAAATAGGACCATACTACTTGTCAAGGTGTTATGGCAAAATCACAAGATCGAGGAAGTCACTTGGGAACGTGAAGACAAAATGAGAAAAAATTATCCGTTTTTGTTCTAATTTTCGAGGATGAAAATTTTGTAAGGATGGTAGATTGTGACGCCCTAAAAATTCATAAACTTGATTTTATGAATTATTATCATGGATTTCTTTTATTAATATACTTCTAATGAGTTATTTTGATGAATATCAAATTTCAAGATCACGAATGATTTTATATGTATCATTAGTATGATGATGTCGATGATCTAATAATGTTGAGTTTCTCTATTTAAATGAGAAATTATAGATACATAGAAGATGAGTTGAATGACATATAAATTTATACAAAAAATTTATTATGTTGTACTAGAGGGTTAATGTTAATTTTTTTGAAAGGAACCCCAACCATTATAAATATGTCAATTTGATGACCTTAGTATTTATTTTGGTCATATCAATATTTAAGTATTGAGAGTATGATTGGAAAAATTAATATGTCACATGGATGGGAGATGAATGATTAGGATTTACTCTTAGTAAATCCAAAGGTAGAAGATTGATCAAGAATTATGCTTAGATTTGAAATCACTGGTGTAGATTTTATGTTAAAGGATTCTAGGCAAATCACTGGCCAAGCTTTAGTTGATAAGTGACTAATGAGAGTTTAAGGTAAGGATTTGTGTAATTGAAGATCCAATGGGTGAGATCAAAGATGACAACCTTTGATCAATGGTGGGAAAAATTAGAAGAAAGGAAAACCAAAAAAAAAAAAAGGGAAAATTGAGAGGGTGATCCGGATTTGTTGTGGTCAAAAGCAAGGCGAAATTTGTTCAAATGAAAATAATGGCATGTGGTGCATGCATGCAAAATCAAGTAAGGGGATTGTGTGGGTTGTTTTGGCAATATGACACAAACAAGTACAAGTGAAAGTGACCACTTTTCTTACACTTTGTTGAACAAAAATTTTCACACCAACCCCTCCCTCAAGTGGCAATAATGTAGGGGGAGAATTAGCCAATATTTTCCATTTTTACCCCTAAAAATGCAGCTCCTTTAAAGTAAATGTTGGCTAAAAATAAGCCCCTAACATCTCACCTTATTCTCACAAAGTTTAAGCTAAAAAAACCTAGTCTTCTCTAGCCACCACCAAGCTCGAAAACCACCAACACTATTCTCATCTCCCTTTTAGTACCCTCCGCCCTCTATTTTCAAGCTCCAAGCAATCCTGTTACAAAGTTCGAAGAAGTGTGAAGCAGAGTTAGAGGATGTGTTACTAGAGGTAACCTAGTGGTTCTTTTTGTATTTTGACCATTTTTAGAGAACTAAAGCATGTTATATAGTTATAATCTTAATGTTAGACTCCTTCTTACCTAGGAAAAGATTTTGAGAAGAACTTTAGAGGTCCGAGATCTTAAAGGATCCACGGAGCATTTTGGTAAGGTCTACGAACATTGTTAGAGCTTGTGGATGTTGTGATAATATGGCATGCGTTAGAAACTTTGGTATGAAAAATAAATTATATGATAAGATTCTACAGAGCATAAGCTTCATTTTAGGACTTAAAATCACTTGATTTGCTTTTATATGTCTAAACTTATGTGCATTTGAAGTTGTGACACAAAACAAGAGAGAAAACGAACCTCTAGGGTACAATTTCAAAATGGAATCACTTGGTTTGCTTTTGTCATGGGTTTTGTGAAATCCAAACTCCTTAATCTCAAAATTTTGGATTATAAGTTATAGATCTAGTAACTATATTCTTTAAGCTTTCCAACAAGTATCTTCTGCCTCAAATGGATAAATATGCAATTTTTGGTTAATTTTACAATTTAAGACTATGAAATGAGAGGTTTAGCTGGAACCTTGTACCAACCATGGGTTTTGTATGTTTTGGGTTAGTAAACCATAAATTTTTGTAAAACTGTTTTTACTGTATAAACTAGACATTCTAAGCTTTTCAATGACATATCTTTTGCCTTATTTGAACTTGAAGTGAATTGTTATGATTTTTCTAAGTTTAATCGCAAATCTAGACATATGGTACATACGTGAGACCAACAGTAACAAAACCTAAGTATACAGCATAAAACACTCAAACACTAAAGGAAATAACTTTATAGCTATAAAGTAGACATCTCACACTTTAAAAAGAGTTATCATACGTGTAAAATAGATTTGTGTATAAATTTTAATAAATCACAAAATATGATTTTTTTTAATCTAGTAAACTGAGATTTTACCATGAGATACTGAGGAAAATGTCCACAATAATGTTTGAATCCGTTAAAATCTTGGAAAACATATTATAAGGACAGAAATTAGATACTTCAAAGCTTTCCAACGAGTCATCATGTGTCTAAAATGTGATTATATACAAATTTAAATAAATATTAAAAGTTAAAATCTTACATCAATAAAACAATTAAATTAAACATTAAAAATGTGACATAATGGTAAGTCATAACATATGGACATAAATATTGATAAAATGAGTTGGTATTAAGTGTATGATCAAATAATGTGAAAAATCCTAACTGTATAAAGTTGAATCGCAAGCTTTTAGTTGGACTAAGAGAAAGTAAATTAGAGAATTACTAGATATACGCGAAGAGGCTACCGTCGCCAACTAAATAATCATAACTAAAGGGATTGGATCTTACAAGCCCAATACTAAATGGAAGGCAGCCCACTTAAGGGTATATACTTAGGTGACTCATTGTCACTAAGGTGATTGATTAATTAATTAATTAATTAATTAACTAATAAATATATAACAAAATGTAATTATGCAAAGAAAGTTAATTAATAATTAATAAAGTAATTAATTAATTACTTATTAGAGCTAATAAGTGATTATTAATTATGTAAACAAGATTATTATATTGTGTAATTACATAATTAAAATACATGATTAATTAGAGATTAATTAATCATTAATTATTAATATGATTATTAATATAATAATAGATGAATAATTAAAAATTAATTCATCATTAATAACTAACATAGATATTAATTATTATTTAATAAATGAGAAAGAATATTTAAAGAACATAATTAATTATTGAAGATATAATTACTAATTAATTATGTAATTGATTTATCATGTTCCAATCAAGTAATAATTAAAGATTACATAATTAGTTAATTAATTAGTTAGTTAGTTATTTTATTAATCGATTAATTAATCAATTATCATTAATAGAATTTTCTTTTACACTTAATAATTAATATGAATTAATTATTAATGTTAGTTATGATGCGAGTAAATTAAGTTCATCTTAATTTATATAAAAATAAATAAATAAATGATATATATAACCATAATTCACTCTAATGATTAAGTATTGTTAAATCAGGACATTTTCTCAAATTTACATAGTAGGAGTTACAATTCCCAAAGTTTAAGCACATAAGACAAATAAGTACAAACCTCATCCACAGCATGAAACAAAATGTTTTTTTTTTTTTTTTGTTGATGTTCTATGATTGCTATAATTCCCGAGGTTTAAGCACATAAGACAAATAAGTACAAACCTCACCTACAGCATGAAACAAAATGTTTTTCTTTGTTGATGTTCTATGTTTGCTATAATTTACCTTGATGATGTGATGAGTATATGAGTTATATGTATTGATTTGTTTAAGCATTTAACGTGTATAATTTCTCTTGCACGAATATGATCGACATGCCTTATAGATATTTCAGCCATAATGATATATATATATATATATATTGACATGTAAATCTATACATTGTCACAATTAATAAGAATGAGGCTAACAAAAGATAGGATTAAGTGTCGTACCAATCTCCAATTAGTGAGAGGATATGATAAGAACGAAAGTTATAAGTTATGACATTATAGATTGTTGGAGGGTCGCTATCTTAACTCCCCATTAGTTATACGCATATGGTATAATAAAGCATAATTGAGCACATATAGATCACATGCATTTTGAACATTCATGTTGTGACATGTGATGATCTGATCTATGAAATATTTAGTGAGATATAGTTTGTGTTTGCTGAGCAAAAGTTCATGTGTGTGTTCGTACTGTAGGTAGCATGGGTAAGCAGTCTACCACTTAGATGTTTTCTAGACTAGCGAAGCAGTGTGGAGGCGATAAAAGAAGGGAGTGAGATACCACCACGAATTTAATTTCTGTATTTAGACTTCTAAAATTGTTTTGTATTGATTATCTTTAAAATTATGTTTTCAATATTTCTGTACTACTAAACTAGTAGGAGTACTTAAAGACTTTAACGTTTTTCATTTTAACTCGTATGATGTTATAGCTTTTTAAATACTATCTAAGTACGAATTTGAATATGATATTTATAATTTAGAAATTTCAATTTCCTTAGTTAAAATTTTAGTTTACTTTTCAACTACAAGTATAATATGTATGTAAAAATAAAAAATAAAAAATAAAAAAGGTTCTGCATTTTTGAAATTAAACATAAACAAGTATTAAGATTATATTAACTAAAAATAAGTAAGTTAGTTAACTATTCAAAAAGTCGAGTCATTACACATGGCTTCATTAAATGTCTTAGGATCTTCTTTAACATTTAGCAATAATGGTATTTTAGTTAGTACACTATTTCTATCTCATTCAACCAAAAAGGCAAAAGCTTGAGATGAAATAAAATTTGGTGCTAAAGCTTTCTCTTTTCTTTCACATTGACTTCTCCTTGGTTCGAAAGATGTCATAGACTCTTTCCTTTTGTTATAAGTGGAGGTACCAGAACAAAGTCATGTGGCTGATCAATATTACATTATAATTCAGTGGCAAAATAAAGACTAAATTTATTTTCGATAAATTCAACATCTCTTGATACAACAATTACATTGGAACCTAGATTAGATAATTTATAAGCCTTGAAATTTTCAGCATATCCTAGAAAAACACTTTTGATTTCTCTTGCACCTAACTTTGATGATTTAGGGTCATGTACTCTATAGAAAGCCAAACAGCTCCACACCATTAAATATATCAAGTTTGGTTTTCTTCCTTTCCATATTTCATATGGAAAAACATGTGTTTTCGTAGAAGTTATTCTATTATGAACATGACATACAGTAAGTAAAGCTTTTTCTCATAAATTATTTGGCAATTTAGCATTAAGAAATATAGAGTTAATCATATTTGTAAAAATTCTATTCTTTCTTTTAGCTAAACCATTGTGTTGAGGAGTAAACTGGGCTAACTTTTGGTGAATAATACCATGTTCTTTATAGAAGGCATCAAACTCATTTGAAAAATATTCACTACATGTATCACTTCAAACCATTTTGATATTTCTATCTTTTTAGTTCTCAACTTCAGCCTTGAAAAGTTTAAACTTATCAAAGGCTTCATCGTTTGTTCTAATCAAGTATACATAAGTGTATTTAGAACAATCATTGATAAAAGTTATAAAGTATATTTTCCCTCCTCTAGTCAAAATACCATTATGCTCACAAATATTGGAATGAAATATATCCAATATTTGAGTATTTCATTCAGCTTTAGGAAAAGGTTTCTTAGTCGGTTTTGCTTGTATGCAAATCTCACACTCATATTTTAAATCTTTACAATTAATCAAACCATGTTTAGACATACATTTCAAAGATCTAAAATTTAAATGTGCTAACTGAGAATGCCAAACATCAAAAGAGTCAACAATATAACAAAATTCATATCATTATTATAAATAATACTTAGCTTGTACATGCCCTCATTAGAATAACCTTCTTCCCACAAAAGCCTAATTCTTAGATACAGTACATGTGTTGCTTTCGAGTACAATCTTAAGTTCATTCTTACACATCAGACTAGCAGATACAAGATTTTTTCTAATATCGGGAACATGGAAGACAATGTTTAATGTCATTTTCTTCCTGGAAGAAAAGTTAATCTCCACCATTCATTTCTCGACAGCCACTGCTGCATAATGATTCTCCATGAGAATTGTTTGTCCTTCTTTTTCAATTTGACATGACGAGAACAAATTCTTGTCATTATAAACATCAATGGTGGCACCGGAATCAAGCCATCAAATTGGAGGACTTATTGCAGCCATGTTGGTTTTGGTAATCATGCTAATTTCCATCTCCGAGACAATAGCACATATCTATTCCATTTTGTCTTCAACAGCGTTGGCATTATTGGTGTTAACTTCTTCCTTTTTCTTCTTGTTTCTGTAGTCATTTTGGTGATGCCCTTTCTTCCCACAAAAGAAGCATTTTCCAGAAAACTTTTTGTGGCCATTGCCAGACTTCTTGAACTTCTTGTCATTGTTGACTTTGAAGTTCCTTGAAACTTACTTGCTTCAGCACATGAACTTTAGATGAATCAACAATCTTACTCTTGCGATCACAAGATCTAGTCTCTTCTTCGATCCTTAAGTCTTTTGTAATTCCTCCAAAGTTATGTCATCTCTCCTACAAAGGAGTTTCTTTCTATAACCATTCCAACTTTGGAGTAATTTAGAAATAATAACCCCCATTTGATATGATTCAAAAATTTCTACTTTCAATTCTTGAAGCTTAATAAAATTGACTTGCAATTCATGTCACTACTCAAAAGTTGGATTACACGACAGTTTTTGTGAAACCGTCGTCTTAAACAGGATTAAACGACGGTTCGAGAAAACTGTCATGTAATCCACGGATTGCATGACGGTTAGGTCAAACCGTCATATAATTTGCTGTTTTTATAATCTCTACCAACAGCCCTCTTTTTTATCTTACAGAACTGCTCCGCAGCAGTGAAAAACATTACAGATACATGTGAAACCAGATCCTCCGCTACCACTGTTCACCAAACCAACACTCTCTTATAGTAATTATTTGTAAGTATTGATTATTAATTACTCTTTTGAGTTATTTAATTTGTATTGATGAATTAATATTGTAGATAT
>JAFMPE010018108.1:6693-22668 GCA_024759925.1 Ficus religiosa | reverse complement strand
AAAATTATTAACTCTTATTAATGTGATCAAGTTGTTAAATTTAGATGACATGTCAAATAAGGAATGGAGTAAAAATCAAGAGGGTAGGAAAATGAAACAACAGATTTAGACTCGTTAGTGTACCTTCACAACTCTAGCTAGAGGTGGTATCTTCTCGCTACTCAAGCATGAGGAGAACGCCTTGTGGAGAGAGAGCGTGGCGGGTAGGCGGGTGGGTGGGGGAGCGAAGGAGAAGATATAGAGAAAATGAGAGAAAGAAAGACCAGAAAATTTACAACTTTAAAAGGCCACATTCCAATATTCATGAACGTCCCTATCAAATCATAAAATACAATTAAAAGGTCACGTCAAAATGAATCAATGTCAATTTTTGCAATTTAAGCAAAAGAAAAAAAAAATGTCAATTCTTGCAAAATGGGTGGAATTATATGCAAGAGAGGGCATGGCCACAATTGGGCCACATGTTGTCCGTCATACAGACAGTAATGGGTCAAGGACAAAGCCTATATCCAGCCACATAAACGTGCATTTAGGCAGCCCATGTGCAGTGGGTGTGGGCCTTGTGGACCTAAATTATCAGTCAAGCCCAAACTTTAGATGGAAAAGGCAATTTTTATTATGGGTACAGTTTGGTCTGAAAGGAATAAAGCTCTTCACCATCAGCATTAATGTAAACCAGTGGAATTCCTTCATCGATGGACTATGAACTTAATTTCTAAAGAATATAACACTGCCAAGAAACCAGAGATTCCACCGGAAAAGGATCATCCTTCAACAACTAAAAAGTTGGCTTCCTCCCGCTAAAGGACTTTACAAACTCAATGTTGATGCAGGAATGATGATACCCGTTGGTACCGGATTCAAAGGATTAGAAATTATTGTGCGTCAAATAACATCAAGAGTGTTGGTTTCAGAAGATGGAATGTCTAATGTTTTTTTATCCGGAGAACTAATTGGATTGTTTCGAGCAGAGCGAAGGGGGCGTGCTTTGAAAGAGGCGATTTGTTACCGAGCTATATTATTGAGAATAACGAAAGCATCTCTAAATACTAAAAGTTTCATATCCGAAGTGAGTTTTCAAAAAACTGCTCGAGTTTTAACTAAAGCCGCTCTACATGGTCATATCAATTGATCCAAAAATCATTGGAAATCAGGCCACTGATTCGGGATAGTGAGAGGTTTGTGATGGCAGCTCTGTCTTCCAAGACACATGGAAACCTTTACCCTCGCGATGCTGAAGCTTTCGCCCTTCTGTCTTAGTCTTTCAATGGGCTTTAGATGTTGGTCTTCCGATACATTACATTGAAACAGATGCTTTAGAATTACTGCAGGCAATTTCTTCTACCACTCAAGTTTACACAGAATCAGGTACTTTAGTTGAAGATATAAAATGTCTACTCTATTCATTTCCAGGCTATTTGGTGAAACATGTATTTAGAACAGCCAATAAAGCTGCATATGGCCTTGCCAAACATGCGTTAGGTATCACAGAAGACATTATTTGGCTTGAGGACATTCCACAACCAATAGTCTCTGTCTTAATTTCTGATTCTATTATTAGATAATGATAACTTAAGGAGTTATATTATTCATATCATTAGTAGTTTTCTTTCAAGTTCGTTAAAAGTTAACGAGAGTTTATAGGAGTTTTTTTTTTTTTTTTTTTAATTAAGTCTCTTCTATTGAGAGTTTTAGAAGTAGTTGATTGGAGATGTGAAAAGGAAAAGCATATTGCTTTTCTATTTTACTATTTCTTCAATTATTCAACCATTCCAATGGAATCTATGTCCACCGAATAAAGACAACCAGGAAGATTTTACTTCAAGATAAGCTTTAAATCTGAAATCTAGCATTGTTTTTTTCTAATTGTTTTTCATATAAACTCGTACTAATCAATTTTTATTTCTAGATACAACCGAGTAAGATATATGTTCTCCTTGTCAAAAATGATTTATTTTATCTCATTTCTTGTTCCAAGTTGTTTAGTAAGCCATGCATTCAGTTGTGGTTTCACGAGTCATGGTTTAGCTTAACTTGCTATTTGGATAGAAAGTAATAAACATCTTATGACTGGATTTTTCTGCCATTGATTATATTTTTTAAATACTTTCTTATTCCTCTCAAAAAAAAAAAACAAAAAAAAAAACAAAAAAACAAAAAACTTCTGTTATTTACTTATTTTATTGTTAAAAATACTATTTACTCCTCACTCTTAAATCAAATTGTCAAGGATTTCAACTTTCTTTCACACCACTGTTCATAACGTGTGGGGTCACAAACTATACCAAATTATTAATACTAAGAACATCTCCAATACAGTGTTAAATTATTGTGTCAATGATAAATTTTAACCTTTGGATAAAAAAGTGCACTCTAATAAAATGTTATTTTTTATGTCATATTTTCCATATGCTAAACTTGATGACAAATTTACCACCAAGAATAGCTAATATTCTTAATACTAAGTGCATCTTCAATAGAGTGTTAAATTGTTGTGTCAATGGTAAATTTTAGCATTTGGATAAATGTGTTCTATGATAAAGTGTTATTTTTTATATCAAATGTTCCATATGCTAAACTTGATGATAAATTTACCACCACAAATAACTACTAATGTCAAATTTAACATTTGATTTTTTTATTAGTTGATGTTTGAACTTTTAATCTAGTAATTAAAATATTTTCATTTTTAAATTTTATTTAATTACTAAAACATTACCTTTTCAAATTTCAAAACTTAATGATTAACAAAAGTAAAAATAACATTATATATATATATATATATCGGAGTTGGTGTAGTGGTTGTGAGAATCGAAAGAGCTTCCACCATATTTAGAATTCTCTTGTAGTCATGTGGTGGCATAAAGTCACCATGCCATGAGCTCCGTTAAATTAAATGCGTTGTATTTATCCATGGGATTAAATAATCAATTTCCACCAGTGATATAACTGGGCTAACGGTAGACATACTTGGCTACGCCAGAGAAAAATCCTCCTATTTTTTAAATAGATTATTGATTTTGATTATTTTATTTTTACATTATGGTTAACTGTTAAGTTCTTAACTAGTAATTATCAATAGTCATGATACTGTATTATATAATTAGTAATTATATTGATACTCCCATGCATTTATCTTTATAATATTAAGATATTCGTCTTCTTTATTGGTAATTAATAAGTAGATATTGATATAATAAACATGAAAATGTGGAAGCTCTAGATCCCTGTATATGGACTTAGAAATAATCATCCCCTCAATCTTGAAAAAGTCGGAGCTACTCACTTGTTTAATTAGGTTTGTTCAAGTCCATTTTGGTTTTGCATATTATTACTACATACTCAAAGAATGCATGAGGTTACTGTTCTTTGAATAATGCGCAGACTATTCTGCCCCATAAGCAAAGTTGTTTTTTCCTCTTGCTACAGTGAACGGACATGATTGCCCTTTTTCCCTAATTGCACGGACCAATTTGCCCTTTGGTCAGTGCTGCTTTTCCCTTCTGCTACAGTAAACGGATAGTTTTGCCCTTGGTTTTTGTTCTTTGATGATTTTGCCCTTATCAGATGAACTGAATTAGGGCTTATCTACATTGGATGGATGAAATTGCCCCTTTAACCCTAGATTTTTTTCCCTCACTTCTCTCTCCGCCGCTCATTTACTCTCTCTATTTTCTCTCTCTTCTAGTTGCTCTTTCTCTCTCTTTCTTAGTTCATTCATTCTTTCGAAACCCTAAAAATTAATTTACGTTTTCTTATTGCCGGTTTGTGTTTTTTTTGGCATCATCTTCTCCTTATGTTGTTGTTTGCTCTTTTTTTTTTTCTAAATTTTTTTCGAAGCATTTTCTTCTATGATTTTTTTTTTGCAACACTTTTCAATTTCTTCTCGGTTTTTTCCTTTTCTCTGAGTCGTAAGTTTTGGTTTTTTGCCTTTTTTGTGTTCTTAAATTGTTTTTGCCATTATTTTCTTCGTCTTCCGTCACTTTTTTTTTTTTTTTAGTTTTTTCTTTTCTTTACAAGGTTTTTTTCTTCTACTTTTGGTTCTTCAACTTATAGATTTTAAATTTTTTATTTTGTTTTTTTTCCTTACTATTATTTTGGTCTCGCTTTTTTTTTTTTAGGGTTTTGGTTGGTTTTTGTTGATTTTGAAATTTTTTTATTATTATTATCAGCAGGGGTTTTTCCAATGTATATATTAGTAAATAATTTTTTTTTTGTTTCTATATGTTTTTATCTTTGGAATTTTTTGTTTCTATATATGTTTTTCTCTTAAATTTTTCCCCTTTTTTTTTGTTTTTGTATATTTTTGTTTGTGGAATATTTTGTTTCTCCATTTTGTTTATCCTAAATTTTTTTTTTAGTTTTTGTGTCATTTTTTTCTTTTTTTTTTAATTATTGTTTTTTCTTCTGTATGTACATAATCAGAGAAAAATATTTTTTTCTATTTTTATTTTTTGTTTTTCATGTTTATTATTATTGTTATTTTTGCTTACTATATTTACTGGTTCGAGAAAATCTTAGAAAAAGCTGAAGAGCAAAAAATTAAAGAAAAACTGGGGTAAGAATCTGGTTTTTATTGTACTTATTTATTTTATATATATATGCTGGTCTGTATTTCTGATTTTTATTGATTTGCTTTTATAGATTGTGATAATAATGCTGTGAACATGGTGGATTGAGAGTTTGCAGTGGAAATTTCAAGCACTTATTTATGTGATATTTTGATTTTTCTCTTTTTTTTTTTCCTTCCCCTGGGTAATATTTTAGTGAACTTGGTTTTTAAATTATATGACTTTGATTGTTAGATTTATATATATATATATATATATATTTGTTGTTTTTAAGATTTCTATATCCTTTTCAGATATATTTTATTTTGTTAGTTTTATTTGAATGAATTGTTGGATTTCTTATCTATATTGTTTAGTTGGATTTGAATGGATTATTAGATTATTTTATTCTTTAGGCTTCTAGACCTCTTGCGTTGTTTCTTAGCTACAGCTTTTGTACTGAGATATGTTGTTATGGTCTTTGCTGATCTGTCGTAGACATTTAATACTTGTAAACAATCTTTTTGGGTCTGTAATTAATTTGATGTGATTCTGTGATTTACTATTTACTTTTTTCAGTTTCACTGCATATTTTATAGTTGTTACCCTGTTTTTAATGCTTCTAGGCTATGGTTTTAGATATGTAATACCCTGATTTACCCAAACTCTATTATTTATTATGCCTAACCATGTTTTCCTCTGATATTTTACTGAGATAACTCTATTATTTGTGTGATATTTCTGCTTTTTTTACTCACCGACCTTTGAAGGGAAAAAAAACTTAAAATTTTATTTTATAATTTTTCTGTTATAAATAGTCTACTTCTTCATTTACTATTTTATTCCTATGTTTAACTATTACTGCTTCTGTAATATTCTCTTGCTCACTCTCTTTACAACCATCATTTAGTTATTATTATCTCTGTAATATCTTCATATTTACTCTATTCCCAACCTTCTTAATTGTTACCCTAACTTTCTTATCCCCTCCTTTCTTACTTTCTAAGAACTGAGCTTTATCAACTACTGTGTTTTGTGAAGATGACCTTTTTCCTTAAGGTACTGCTCTTATTTATGTCTTTTTGACTATTATATGAATGTTTTTATTTAACTGGTTTCGGTTTCTTCCTTAAATATAAGTTCTTTTTTTTTTAATTTTCTATTTATTTGTTCCTGTAATATTTTCCTATTACCTCTACTGTTTAATCGTAGTTATTAATATATTATGAAAGGATTTGGTTTTGTTGTTGTGTTTTCTTCTTTAGTCTTTGTCTTTGTTTTTTAATATGGTTTGATGAACTCTGTTTTTTCGAAACTTTTATTTATCAATGTTTCGATCATATCATTGTTATTATATATTAGATGATTATGAAAGAGGATATGGTAGTTTATATGATTGTTATACGTATAAGAAAATATGACTCTATTTGTTTGAATTATATTATCTCTCCATCATTTTGCTATTCATGTTTCTGTGTTCTTATAATTTGTAAAATTTGTGTTTATGCCTATATGATACTGGTTTGTGATTGTTATTGTCACTGTTTGCTTTAATTGTTTTTTTTTTTAATGTTATAATTACTTTTTGAAAATAGTTTTTTATATAAATTTAAGCTTACTATGATTATCTCTATTTTGGTGTATACTAATACATATATTAAATGCATTATTTGGTTTGATATATGTTGTTAAAAATGATACTGTTGTTATCAAGTGTCAGAGAATTGTTAAATACAAGTTGGTAATCTTTATTGTTGCTGTAAATATTGGACATTTTAGTTGTTTTCAGTTTGTATATATATTTATATGATATTGTTTTGTTACTATTGTTGTCACTATTTTTTTTTTTTTGTAATTGTTTTTTTTTTAATATCATAAATAGTATTCTAAAGAGTTTTGGTACAAAGATTTAAGCTTGCTATGATGATCTCTATTTTGGTATATACTAATGCATATACCAGATGCATTATTTGGTTTAATATATGTTGATGAAAATGATACAATTGTTATTAGTTGCTAGAGAATTGCTAGATATGATTTGGCAGTCTTTATTGTTACTGTAAATGTTTGGGATTTGAGTTATTTTTCAAGTGTTCCAAATACATGGTAGCATTATTATTCTACTAATTTTTTGTTATTTTACTTCTAATTTCGGTAACTGTTTTTCAGCTTTTTTAGTATTCCTTTTATATTTGCAGTAAACTATATTATAATTATAACTTTATTACTTTATAACTATATCATAACTTCATATTTATAAATTACTAACTATCATATAATTGTATTTATGATTATCTCAGCCCTCAGCAACTTTCTCCTCTAACAGAAATTTAAACATCTCAAAGTGACTCATCTAGAAAACGAAAGGAAATTACATACTATTATCTTTTACATATAATTATATATCATACGATCATATTTATCTCAATTTAAATTACAAAAATTAAATAACTAATATATTTATTTTGTTTTCCATTATGACATGCCACAAGAAAAAATGAAGAAAATCAAACATGCGTAACAACATTTATGAATTACAAAAAGTTCCATCCACCAAGACTTTACATATGTATTTTCATATATATATATATATATGTTCGTATATATAATGATGACATATTAATATAAACTTGAATGTACGAGACTAAAAAACATCTAAAATTTCAGACTTATTGTAATTATATTATATGTTTTAATCTACTACCTTTAATGTATGTTATTTATCTTTATCTTCTAACTTTATCATTTAAAAAAAAAAAAAATTGCAACTGTGCATCGCACGGAAATTGAACTAGTAATGACTAATTCATTGAACTTGAATAATTAATAGTAGTTAATTCTACTATAAATGGATTTTTTTTTTTTTAACCGTTCTTCTTGTTGACCATTTACACAATTTCAAACGTTTCATACTTACCAAATTTGCCATATCATACCTTCTATTTCTTATTTTAATGTTTCACTTAACACTTTGTTTGAATGTAACGTTCTAATTTAATTATTATTTAATTAGTTGAAGTATTATAATTATCTTTGATCACTTCCACAAAAGGCAATTTCCCTTAATAAAATGAAAGAAATTGGGTCGTCGTTCTTGAACAAATCAAATTATATGAACAGAAAACGTTAAACTTCTTTTACTTTTTAACTGCCCTGGTTATTATAATCAAAAAGAGTTATTTATACATAGTTGACTGGAGTCAAAAAGAGGTCAACTAATTAATGGCGACTGGCGAGTAATGTTACACGTTTGAAACATGGGAAATTACCCAAGTAAATTTTTAAGGTCAGAACTAAGATGCAAGTTGCAGAGGTTGTTAGGTCAGTTGTGACATATTTATAGATGAAATTTAGTTGAACTTATGGTATAAAATTATAGAAGTTTTAAGCGTTTTACAATCAAATTTTAATTTTATTTTTTTTTTAAATATAAGGCAGGAGCGAACCTGAAGTCTACCCCTAAAGTCTACCCGTAAAGCCCCAAACCACCCACCCAAACCTTTGATACCACTAGACCTAATGGTTTTAGGCTTTAACAAACAACTTTACATTCATATTTATAAAATGAGAAAAGTATAACAAGAAAATTAAACGAAAAAGCTTTTTGAATCCAGAGAAAGTCATTTTCCCGACAGCCGACTGGGTAGATCAAAGAGAGGGGAATGTATTCATAGGTTCAAAATCTGATGATAATAAATAAACAATGAACGCTGACTAATGATTCTAAAACTTAAATTGGATTAAGTCATTTCCGTTTAATTACTGGGAACCTACAAAATATAACGCTAATGATTCTCTTTTTTTGTCAGAAAACCAAATTTAGAGTGAGAGTATGTTGGAATTTTTCTAGTATGTTGATGAACTTGAAAGGATTGAAAGGATTATAGTTTTATGTACCTAAGTCTAATACCATGAGCATTTCAAAACGGACAAAACATATAATAATAATAACCGATACCTTGAGCGATAGAATTGACTACTCTTGGCTCGAGGGCTCTTTTTTTTTTCTTTTTTTTTTTTTTTAATTTTATGGTTTTTTTTTTTTTAATGAGTTTTGAATGTTATAGTTTGCAACTTGCAAATCCATCTTCTCATAAAATCTATAACAAGACCTAATTTATTCATAACATAAAAATAAAAAGACCTAATTTGTCAACCCTTTTCCAAAGTAACGGCTAAAGAAAAAAAGGGTAGAAAGTCAATACACCACGTGGAATATATGTGAAAATTCCAGGTCTTATAATCATTATATATTTAGATGTCTACGCAGTTGAGCCTGGACCATTCTGACGTCACGTGGGACGAAAAGTGGAGATAGAACAACCTTCTCATGTTTTATACATATATATATATATATTTTAATTAATTCACTACGACTTTTCAGCAAAATAAAATAAAATAACGACTCAACAACCGTATATACGTTTCAATTAAAAAGGAGCAACCACCAAGTACTAACTTGTTATATATGGAAAGTTTTAAGTACTTTAACGAGTACAAATTAACTATTCATTTGTTCTTAGCCAAAAAAGAAAAACTAACTTTTTTTTTTTTTTTTTAATGTCTTCACTTGTTCTAAATATTTCAATGTGGCACGCATTTTTCACGTTTTTTGGGGTTATTTATTTTAGGAAAAGTAGAGTTTATTAGATAAAGCTAATCGTACATTTTTTTATTAGTTAGTTTTTATATTAGGGTTGCAAAGTTTTATATTTTCAGTTTTAGAATGTAAATGTCTCGAACATCACTCATATATCGAACATCAATAATAAAGAACAATTGTGTATGAAAATTGATCGTGAAGTTAAACTAAAGGAACTTATTGTATTTCTTTCAAAGATTAACTATACGTATGCAATTTAATTAAAAGAGAAAGAGGTAAATAACATATTTACAGATGCTCAAAAAAGTAAGTGGCATATTTACAAATAAGTATGTTTTTACTAGGAATATCTACTAGATAAATAATTTATTTAGTGGTAAATATGCTATTTATTTCAATAGTTTTATAAATATACTATCTTCTTATTTTTAGCTTTTCTAAATATACTCCATCAAAAGATTAAGAGTTCGAGTTCCTCAACTAAAACAAAAAAAAAAAAAACAAAAAAACAAAACTAGTCAGGAGGAGACTTAATTTGTTCTTCATTCTAGTTTTAATTGGTAAACCTAGGACCACGAGAATTTATATCCTTTTTTTTTTTTTTTTTTGTTAACGCATACTTCTAAAACGTAATAAATGCTCCTCTTAAAGGAAATGAAACTTAGTAAAACTAATGAAAAACTTGTGGCTGGTCGCGGAATTGGATTTTTTTTTTTTTTTTGAAGAAGCAAAGTCTACTCTTGAAACCAATTAAAAAAAAAAAGGCAAAGTCTCCTCTTGAAAATGACCAAATGTAATCAGTAGGTATTTGTTCGTATTGGAGATGCTATATTAATTGCATGCTATATAATTACTAGCAAAAATAAACTTCCCTTCCAAACAAAACAAAAAAACAAAATTACAATTCAAAACCAAACAGTAATAGATTTTTATATCATTCACTAATGACTTGGGTGAGAAATTTTATCATAATTTTGCAAGACACTGATGCCATCTAAACGTACATCCCCTAAAGATAACCTTTATTATGGAGCTAGTGTCCTACACATCATTTGAAATTTAATTTTTAACGCTGACTTATATGATAAAGTTTTTTTTTTTTTTTTTAATTTGTGTCATATATTCTGATGAGTACTAATGAAATAAAGATTTTAAACTTTCTTTTTGCTTGTTAAATAAGGATTCTATTAGATGATCGCGGACATAAACAAATAATAATTTATATCTGTATCTATATATTAAAAAAAAATACATAATTTGAATATCCGCATCTTGAGTTTGAAGGAAAAAAAAAAAAAAGAAATTATTTATTGGAAAATTAAATTGCCGAAGCCTGTAAAAAAACAATAAATGTGCCGACAAGTTCTCTCTCTCTCTCTTTTTTTGACACCAATAAAATATATACAAATACAGATGTATAGAAGGTCGGTGGTGAATACGTTGAAATTTCAAAATCTTCGACAAGTATTACTAATCACCTGATCACTTCAAAGTGTGAAAGTCAAAATCCACCGCTATTTAATTTTTCTTTTTCTTTTTTTTTTTTTTTTTTTTTTTTTTTTTGCTTTTGCCCTTAGCCGGAAAATTGTAGAATCAAGAAGACTATTCCAGAAATCCACAAAGTTGAAACATTATTGAAGGCGTTGGATGACTAGTGACAAGTGGCGGTCGGTTTTAGGAGTTGACTTTCGGTTAAAAAAAAAAAAAAAAAAAACCCTTTTTGAATGTTGCTCGTGAAGATTGGCAAATTTAACTAACCCATAGTAAATTAGAAAAAGAATTCCTAATAGTAAAACTATAAAATATATATATATATATATAATGAGTAGAATTATGTTACAGGCGTTTGAAATGCTGAATTATACATGAAAAAGAATTATATATATATATCAATCAAAATCATCAGGTAATTCTATACAAATTAAACGTTCTATATATAGTAGAAAGTTTAAATTACACACTACAAGGAATAAAAAGTTTTTATGATACGAACTTTCTATCTATACTATAAATAAGAAATTACTATTTCCATTTTTTGATTAATTTTTTTAAATAATTTGATTTATGATTGAAGTAACTTTGTATCGTGTGTGATGAACACTTATGATCAACTGTTAAAAAATTAATCAAACAGTTAAATAAATAATTTTTATGCACAACATATAAAATAAGATATTGATTGTTAGTGTTCTAAAAAAAAAAAAAAGGCTAGTTTTTTCAAAGTCAACTAAAAATTTTGAGCCCCGCTGAAAAATACAAGTTGTGTAGATGAAAACTGCAGTACGATTGTCAGGCATGTACAAGTTGTGTGTAGGCCAGAAGGATTTTTTTTTTTTTTTTTTTCCAAGCTAGCTTAGAGGGTGGGTTGGGGTTTTTGACCCAAATGTGAAATTTCTGATAAAAGAATAATCTTGAATGGACAGATACAGGCCACGCTGTTCACACACGGCTCTTTGTATGGAATTATATAATAAATACTGCTGGTACAGAGTTTGGAAGTACAAGATAAAGACACCTCTAAAAAAAAAAAAAAAAAAAAAAAAAACACACAATTATACCTCGTGGGATATACAGGCAAACCATATCTACTTCAAAAAAAGATGCTTCGAAGGTGCTGACTTCGATTTATCTATATATATATATATAATATTTTTTAAAAAAATTAAGAATGTCAACTTAATATCAATTTTTGAGTATTATTTTAGAGTTTTCATTTTTTCATGGATATGAATATCATATCAATTAAAAAATATATCAATTATTAAAGATATGATAACTTAACATCATGTAAGTTGGTGTTCAAAAATTAAGATTATAATTGGTGTTCGCAATCTTACTCATATATATAATTTATGGTCTTCCATATATACAACATATAATATATAAAAGTAAAAAACATAATATCATGATATTTTTAACGTATATTACACTTTGTTATAACTAAAATTATCGCTGTACCATTTCAACATCATTATTGAGTTAGAAAGGTTTAACAATAATCTTAGATAAGTAAATTCTTATGTATTATGCCCTTTTTAACTCGATATAATACTATCATATAAATATCATGTTATATTTTCTTTTTTTACTATTGGATATTACGTTAAAAATATGATCGTTCAAACACGATTATAAATAGTCCTTCGTACATACGTATATAAGTTTGTTTTACAATCTTTCTTTCTTGACAATAACATATAAAACTGAGAAATATAATGTTATATCCGAAATAATAACATTCACGCAATAGTTATATAATTTGAGACAATTAAAGTTTTTAATATTATACTTTTTAAAGGTTATTATTAAGTTGAAGAAATCTCGTGTAATACCTTCTTACATATATATATATATATATTATATCACAAACTATATCTAACTTGTGGGTCTTGTATATATATGTTGATTCATGTTTTGGCCGCCCCTCATGACGTTTGCGACTACGTGTAGTGCGTGGCAACTACACTGCTATATTGTTTGTACTGTGTTGCTGCCCATGACCTCTGAGTCCGCATTTTTATCCTTTTTTAAATTTTTTTTTTAAATTTTTTGCTGAATAACGACATATTATATCCATAGTTATGTTCTTGTACCACTGAAGTCGCCATCAGCATTCTGGTTTTTTCTAATTATGATAATCAGTAAATATAGCATTATACAATGTTTGTCTGAGGCCTAATTTATTCAAAGCTGAACTACATGACAATTATATATATACATACATATATGTATATATGTAAGACTTGTTTGATTATGGCATGTACACACACGCATACACACAGAAGGAAATGTCTTGTTTTGGCCTGCTATGTCCCCTAATAGATAATATTCTTAAGTGGGTAGGAATTTGTATTTTTATGAAACTGTGAGAGAATTGAAGTATAATATTTTCTATATGTTGCTCTTTTTAATCATATTGATTTCTTATATTCATTGATACATATATATATATATATATATGTGAGTGTTTGTTGATATCATTTTAATTTTAATCATCATAACTTCATTTCCCTAAAATCATCATTTCATAAATTTAGCATGCATTTGGACGCACAATCCAAACCGTATAATTACAATCTAGTTTTTGTCTTTTTCCTTCAGCTTCATTATTCACACAATTTTGTAACTTAAACTTTAAAAGCTCATAACTTTATATAGATAAAGTCTAAATGAGATGATTTTTTTTTAATTGCATAGAATTTCGAGACGAATAAAACAAACTTTATATTGATACTTTTTTTTTTCCGAACACATTTCAAGTTTTTACAGTTTTTAATGTCAATAATTCAAATGTCTCGATAAACGCATCATCAATTCAAACTCAAATTTTACAATCCAAACCTTAGCACCAAAAGCATGTTCAGTATATAAAAAATGTGTGATTACAGTATAGCCTAACAATAATTATGCATCTGATTTCATCGTAAGGTGTAGAGTTTGAATTTTCTCACTCCAAGTTTAAAAAAAAGTTGTTGACATCATTGTAATTTAAAAATGTCAAATCTTTATAAATTTTAACATCATATAACGACTAAAAACTATTTCCTACCGACAAAATATTTGTTATATATATGTATAATCTCATAAAATTCTCGATATTCTTACGGGAAAGATTGGCTCAAACACATGGCAGGATGGGGAAAAGACTGAAAAGAAAAAGCAAGAAAACGAGTTCATCGCGTGTGATATTGTTTCATGTATCTAGTAGGACATAATAATATTGTTTTACAACTCTTTTTTTTTTTTCTTTTTTGCAAATTGCAATGAAATAGCTATGGCGCCACACTACTCAAAGATCTTGATTAATGTGTACGTGGACCATATATGCTGGCAAAATTTTATGCAACAAACTATACACATATATATATATATGGCGATTACTTGTATGAATATATTTATATATTTATATTTATATATAAGGAATCCAAGATTAGTGGCGCGGCTGGTAGCTATCTATACATAGGGAAACTCTCACAAAATTAAAAGATTAAATATATAAATGTATACTAATTAACTGTTGCCACGCGCTTAATTTTATGAAGTCCATCTAGTGAGAAATTGAAATTAAATATATATACACATATAAATATACATATGTATACGTATGTATTTATAATATATGTATAGCTAGCTAGCATCGTGTTAAGGTCATACAAAGTTTTATTAAAAAGAAATAGTCAAGGATTATAATATACATCTTATTCATATACATAGGTATGAACGTATAGCTAGCATCTTGTTAAGGTCATACTAAGTTTTATATAATGAACAAACAAATAGTCAATGATTATAATAATAATATTTTCATATATATAAAATAGGGAAACAGAAATCTTATTCTTTGGTTTACCAATAATTAAAAAAACAAAACTACTTATCACCTAGATTAGCAACACTTGGAATCCACATTAAACTTGTCTAAATATTATTCAACTAATCTTTACACATATAAGCACCAGGATCAGTTGACCCTGGAGATGATTTTCGTGGAATTAATTTTTTTTAATTGAATGCAATATTGACAATCAATAAAACCGATCAAAGCAATTAAAATCAAACCAAACAAAAGTATGTAAGGGTAACTGCGTAATTATCCATTTTAGTTTTAACTATTTCTCAATTTATAATTTTTTGATTTTAGAAACTATAAAAATATAATTCAAATTTCAAAATTTGTTTTAATTTCATCTCTCGCACACTTTGTGAGCGAAGAGACAATGGGGAAAGACAAAAAATACCATTAATTAGATAAAAATTGATTATTGGTTTGATTTGTGGTTTTTACTCCAAAATTAGCTATATCAAACTATAGTTCTTTTTCTCTAAATTTATTTCATACGTTTTTAAAATTAATCTAAGTGTTATTATATAAAAATTTTAAAATTCTTTTCTTAAACGTGTAAAGAGCTTCGAAAAGAGTGCCAATATTATAAAACTCTCGAACTGATATTAATAACCTACGGATTTGACTTCAGATACATTTTTTTTTTAATTTTAGATGTTTAAATAAAATACAAATTATATATTTAATTCTTTAATTATTGATATTGTGAGAGAGTAATAGAAATTTTTTTATCATAGTAAAACATTAACTGTAACTTTGGATGATACAAGGTTGTCAAATATTAGTTCAAACAATTAAAAACACCAAATCAAATCAATTTATACACTTGATATGATTTGATTTCGATCTAATCACTAATTGATTTGATATGATTTGAAAATCGTCGAACCAATATATATCAATTGTTCGTACTTCACTTAAAATAGGTGGTTCGATTTGATTTCACACCAAACATAAGATTACCCAATCATAATTTCACAAATTTATACTGAAAAAAGAAAAAAAGACAAAAAAACCTAAAATGCAAGAGATATTTGTATATACATTTTATGAGTTTTGAAATATATACACATATACGGTATACGAACATACATACAAACATAAGATCATATAATTAATTAATAATTAAGCTCTATAATAGTCGTCACAAAAATAATACGGTTAGTCACAATTATAAGAGTCGACAAAAATACATAAAAAAAAATCATACATTTAAACAACTTTTTTTTTTTTCTTTCCAAATTAGCTAGGGGGTGCCACCCTGATCGACGATCTAGTAGGGCCAAAAATAAATACGATTTTATTCTTCTCCTTCATATTCCTGACTTTTTTATTTTTATTTTCCCGGTTCTCTCTACCATATTATCAGCCTTTTGAATGTGCATCCAAAACTATATTTTCCTTCTTTGTGGGCGTAGGCCGGTTTGGCGGTGAAATTGGTAAATGCACTTATTATTATTATTATTATTATTATTATT